>BSBM01000289.1:27432500-27730000 GCA_027924585.1 Larix kaempferi
AAGTCTGAGATCAAAATATATTCATTTGCTGCTCATTATTCTCTAATATAGTATGTTTTTGTTATTTTATATGTATCTGAGCCATAATTTTCATCATAAGGAGAATTCATGAGCCTTAGAGGATGATTGTGCCCACCTTTCAGAAGACTAGCTCATTGAGCACTTCTATTTGACTAGTTTTGTAGTTTATTTAATTTAAAAGTCTCTGTATGCTCAATTTCGGTTCTGTCAGTCATGTTGGTTCCCTGATACATTTATGAATACCATCCCACCATTATATTAAGAATTCATGGGTTTCTCTTCATGTTTGGAAGAGCCTGGAAGAAAGCTAGTGGAGCAGTCCACCATAGCACACCTTCTCATTTCCTCGCCAAACTTAGTCAAACCTTACCTAAACCTCATAAAATATTTCCCATCATCAAGATAGTCGGGGTTGATTGACCTGTTTTACACCTTTGGTTGATGTCAAATGTAAGTTAATGAGTTTAGTATGCATATGCTGGTGTGCCCAGGAAGCATTGGAGTAGACTTTAGCCTAGCTGATGCTCGAAACATAAATGGCCCCAGTACCTTGTGCATAGAACACAGAATCTGGAATTGATGCTATTTTTCTTGCTTCTGCACACTCCCTAGTACATTTTTCTGATTCAAAAGTGTTCTCCTATCAAGTTCTGGGTGGGTTATTCACTGACCAAGACTAATTTCATCTTGTCTAATTTTGTGAGATAGTTCTGCTTGTGAATCTTCTGATTTTAAAGTTTGTATTTGAGATAATATCATCTGATATCATATTAGGGATATTACATAAGGGCAGATTGATAGGGCCATCCGCAAATAAAAAGAAACAAAACAAGAATCAGGAACATAGACACTGCTCTTTCAAAAATTACCCTTCCATATATCCATTGTACTACAAACAAAATTGGGAAGATTATAAAAAAGAAAAACGTAAGGGTTTCATTTGCTCCTCCAAACTCTTTAAGAAACATGCTTGACAAAGAAAAAGATCCTATTGATCCAAAGCAACAAAAATGTGTCTGTAAAACTCCATGCTCTTGTGGTGAGGCATACATAGGTGAGACTGGACGCTCAATCGAAACTAGGTTGAAAGAACATAGTGCTAACCTACGAAATGAGAGAATTAATAAATCAACGATTGTGGAACACTCTCACACTACGAAACACCACATATTCCTCGAAGAATCTAAAGCCTTAGCAATTGTCCCCAATTACTACAAAAGAAAAATTCGAGAGGCCATAGAGATTGAAAAATGCACTAATAACCTCAACCGTGATGATGGTTTAACATTAAAAGAGGCATGGAAACCTATTGTTCAAATACTAAAAGAAAAATAGTAACAATTTAACCCTATCCAACTAATGATTTCAACACAAAAGGGTTATAGATTACTATTTACCTTAAATTTCAGAAATATAAAAGAGAAGTGCGAGCCTTTATGAGTCTCTCCTAGGGATGAACCTGCTTGAAGGTTCGAAACTTGTTGAGTCAAAAACCTTACCACAGATTTCCTCTTACCATAATAAGGAAGGCTCTCATACCAATTATGGGGATGCTTGGAGTTGTACATTCTCAGATATGCATAATCATCCTATTGACCACTTCTGTCTACCCATCGGTTTGTGGGTGGAAGGTAGCTGATTTGGTTAGCTTGGTGTCCATCATCGACCATAATTTGGATCAGAAGGTACTCAGGAAACTTCTACCTTGATCTAAAATAATGGTCCATGGGAGGCCAAAATGAACCTAAACACACTCGAATAAGAGATTAATGATGGCCTCTTTTGTGATCCTCTTCTTATATGGAGTTAAAATTGCCATCTTAGAGAACCGGTCAACAACCACAAATACACATTCATTGCATGCTTAGTTGAAGGGAATTCAGACATGTAGTCCATGAAGATAGACTCTTAGGACCTGTCTAGGGTAGGAAATGGGGTGTATAATCCTTGCTTCTTGATTGCAGGATTGGCAATGGCATAGGCGGTGCACAATCAGAAGTATCTACTAATGTCTTTTCAGAGATTCGGCCAGTAGAAGTACTTCTGCAACACCACAATTTCCTTCTCTATGTTGAAGTGCCCTGCCACTTGATTGTAATGTGCCTCCCAAATAATCTTCTTGCGCTTGCTTGAAGGAACACAGAGGTGGACGAGATGGCATAAAATTTTACCATAGAGATAAAATTTTGACACCCATCTCCCTGCTTGTAATGTCTATTAGGAAATAACAAAGTCAATGTCAGTATCGTACAATTTGGGCCACCTGGATGTCTCATTTCCACAAGAGTTGAGCATGATAGTCAGTGTAGCAACTGGAGGTCGACTGAGGCAGTCCGCAATGTGATTGGTGCTTCCCTTCTTATAATTGATGTTTAGGTGGAATTGTTGTAGGTATGTGGACCACTTTTGATGGTGGTTGTTCTATAACTTTACTTGCGTCTACATGAACTGGAGGGCTTGCGATTATTATGGATTATGGTATCCTTCCCTAATATCTAATGTTTCCATTTATGAAAGGTCTGCACAATGGAGTACATCTCCTTATCATAGGCGGGATACCTATGAATTGAATTAGACAGTGTCTCACTATGTCCATGCTGAGTGAGGACTGCACCAATAGCTTAGTCAGATGCATCTGTCTCAATCTCAAAGGGTTGTTATAGGTTTGGTAGAGTAAGTAGTGGTATTGAGAAAAGGCATCATTTGAGATCCTCGAAGGATTTATGTTGTGATGCACCCCAAGAAAACTTGGCTTTGGATCAACACTTGGTCACTTGGTTTAAGGGCCAAGCAATATGAGAGAACCTGGACAAAAACATGTAGTAAATGTTGGTGAGGCCCAAGAAGCTATAGATCTATGTTAGAGTTGTTGGGGTTGGCCAATTACAAATGAATTGGATCTTGGCTGGGTCCACATGCATTCCATGTTCATACACAATGTATCCCAAGTACTGAATTCTCTCCATGCCAAACGAGCATTTCTCCAAATTGGTGTATAACTTGTCTTGTCACAAGATGCTTAGGACCTGTTGAATGTGTTGCAAATGTTCCACCTCAATTTTTTTGAATATGAGAATGTCATTTAGATACACAACCACGAAGGATTTTGTGAATGACTGCAATATATCCTCCATCATCCTCATGAATGTTAATGGAGCATTAGTCAACCCAAAAGGCATGACCAACTATTCAAAAAGGCCTTCTTTAGATTTGAAGGTTGTCTTCCATACATCACTTTGCTCGATCAGGACTTGGTGATAGATCAATATTGTTGAATAAATTGGAACCCTTAAGCTGATTGAGAAGGTCATCAATCTAAAGGATTGGGTATCAATTCTTGACAGTGCTCAATTATGGACATATCATACATCTTTTGTGAGCAGTTATATGGGCATCTATGGCTGCTATATGATGCTTTGAAGACATGGGATTGTCACCTATGTCAATTCACTAGCAGTGATGTGAGGCTCTATGTTGGTTTGCACATGGAACATAAGGAGTTTCATACTTGGTTGGAGGTACTCACAGAGGTTTGGTTTTGCATTGGAAGTGATGAAATTCCAGTATGGTGGAGTGATCTAGACATCCTCCATGATGATATATTCTTCATGTTGATCCTGATGTTTGGAAGGATGCATCTGAGATAGTGGGAACCTGGAATTCTTTGGAATGGCAGTTTTCCACAAGTAATAATGCCACTGGGAGACATGCAACACAAACAGTGGGATCTGGGCATTCTACTCATCTGTCTTAGTTGGGTTGAAAATTTTGTTGAAAAAAATAGTTACTCATTGGGAGAATGGATATAATCAGAGTGGTGCAATAGAAACATGGTGGAGTTTTGGTTGGAGTTGGAGTTGGTTTCTTGCTTGAGGACAAGCAAGCTTGGGAGGGGAGGACTGTCATGTTCCCATTTTTCCAGCACCAAGCAGTAGTCAATATCACATCAAAACCCCATGGATCTTAGTTAAAGTCAATTAATTAATTAATAAGGGGGTGACATTACTTAGGCAATTAAATTATTAACTAGGAATAATTTAGCTTATAGTTGTTTTAATTAAGTAAATTGGAGGAGGTGTAATTAATATTTTTGTATTTAATTATTAATTACATGTGATGATGAGTTGGATGATGACAAGGGCACATAAGGAGATAAGGTTAGCCTTATGAGTTGTCACACCAAAGAGGAAAGTGAAAGAAAAGAAGAGCAAAGCAAAAAGGAAACTGGAAGAAAGTATGCACAAAGCAAGGTGTCAGAAAAAAGAAGGAAATTGACAAATAGTGCATAAAGCAGGAAAGTGCACAAAGCAGGCAAGTGCAGAAAAACAACCAGTCTTGAAAAGTAGGAAGTTATCAAAAGCAAAAAATAAATAATTTTCTTGATTTGTGCAACTCAAGAAGGATTAGAAACATCCATAAAAGCTACAGGGTCCAAGTTTAGCAAGTGAGGATGCATCCATGAGGCTAAGTGGGTCCAAACCCAATCCAACTAATCAAGGAAACATCCATGCCTCTTCAAATTCAAATTTCTAATATGATAAGCTCAACCATGAGGAGAAAATCCTATAAAAGGAGGAGAACTCCATTTCACATCTTTTGATAGTTGATGATTTATATGTGAGAAAGCTCAAGATTCTCTAGGCTTTAGCTATGCACCCTTAGCCACCTGTGGGAGACGTGCCCTATAGTTCTTGTTACAGTCTTCTAAACATGATCCATTGCAGCCAATGATGACCAATTTGTAGATATGATCCAGATCTATGTTTACATCCTCTCTTCTTTCTATCTTCTGAAGCATTCTTCTCATTCGGTGGAAATAATGTTGAAGGGCCGAAGTGGAGATTTTGAGTTCGACCTTTCTAAGAATTTATGGACATTGGAACCTACTCCATTTCATCCATATCATCGTTTCCAATAGGAAACACTTTTTGTCTCATCAAAAAAGGTGTTTGAATGAGAAAGTTATGGCCATTTCACTAGATTCAGGGGTTCCATCTGTGAAGAACGCACCCTTGCTTTTTTGTATGGTTTGGTGAATGCACCCATGAGAAGCTCCCGAGTCTTGGTGCGCCTCCCATGAGCATCCATATTCTCTATTTTCACCTCTATTGCAGATCCATAGAATATCTTGCTTCTTCTTCTCTTCTTAGACTCCTTCTACACTCAGTATTGTAAGAATTCCATGGTTAAAGATTCTTTGTAAAGTCTGAGATCAAAATATATTCATTTGCTGCTCATTATTCTCTAATATAGTATGTTTCTGTTATTTTATATGTATCTGAGCCATAATTTTCATCATAAGGAGAATTCATGAGCCCTAGAGGATGATTGTGCTCACCTTTTAGAAGACTAGTTTCATCTTGTCTACTTTTGTGAGCTAGTTCTGCTTGTGAATTTTCTGATTTTAAAGTTTGTATTTGAGATAATATCATCTGATATCAGATCAGGGATATTACAGAAGGGAAAATTGATAGGGTCATCCACAAATAACAATAAACAAAACAAGAATCAGGAACATAGACATTGCTCTTCCAAAAATTACCCTTCCATATATCCATTGTACTACAAATAAAATTGCGAAGATTATAAAAAAGAAAAACATAAGGGTTTCATTTGCTCCTCCAAACTATTTAAGAAACATGCTTGACAAAGAAAAAGATCCTATTGATCCAAAGCAACAAAAAGGTGTTTGTAAAACTCCATGATCTTGTGGCGAGGCATACATAGGTGAGACTGGACGCTCAATCGAAACTAGGTTGAAAGAACATAGTGCTAACCTACGAAATGAGAGAATTAATAAATCAACGATTTTGGAATACTCTCACACTACGAAGCACCGCATATGCCTCGAAGAATCTAAAGCCTTAGCAATTGTCCCCAATTACTACAAAAGAAAAATTCGAGAGGCCATAGAGATTGAAAAATGCACTAATAACCTCAATCATGATGATGGTTTAAGATTAAAAGAGGCATGGAAACCTATTGTTCAAATACTAAAAGAAAAATAGTAACAATTTAACCCTATCCAACTAATGATTTCAACACAAAAGGGTTATAGATTACTATTATTTATCTTCCATTTTAGAAATATAAAAGAGAAGTGCGAGCCTCTACGAGTATCTCCTGAGGATGAACCTGCTTGAAGGTTCAAAACTTGTTGAGTCAAGAACCTTACCACAGATTTCCTCTTACCATAATAAGGAAGGCTCTCATACCAATTATGGGGATGCTTGGAGTTGTACATTCTCAGATATGCATAATCATCCTATTGACCACTTCTGTCTACCCATCGGTTTTTGGGTGGAAGGTAGTTGATTTGGTTAGCTTGGTGTCCATCATTGACCATAGGTTGGATCAGAAGGTACTCAGGAAACTTCTACCTTGATATAAAATAATGGTCCATGGGAGGAAACAATGAACCTAAACACACTCGAATAAGAGTTTAATAATGGTCTCTTTTGTGATCCTCTTCTTATATGGAGTTAAAATTGCCATCTTAGAGAACCGGTCAACAACCACAAATACACAGTCATTGCATGCTTAGTTGAAGGGAATTAAGACATGTAGTCCATGGAGACAGACTCTCAGAACCTGTCTAGGGTAGGAAATGGGGTGCATAATCCTTGCTTCTTGATTGCAGGTTTGGAAATGGCATAGGCGGTGCACAATCGAAAGTATCTACCAATGTCTTTTCAGAGATTCATCCAGTAGAAGTACTTCTGCAACACCACAATTTCCTTCTCTATGTTGAAGTGCCCCGCCACTTGAAGGAACACAGAGGTGGCTGAGATGGCATAAAATTTTACCATGGAGATGAAATTTTGACACCCATCTCCCTGCTTGTAATGTCTAATAGGAAATACCAAAGTCAATGTTAGTATCGTACAATTTGGTCCACTTGGATGTCTCATGTCCACTAGAGTTGAGCACGATAGCCAGTGTAGCAACTGGAGGTTGACTGAGGCAGTCCGCAATGTGATTGGTGCTTCCCTTCTTATAATTGATGTTCAGGTGGAATTGTTGCAGGTATGCGGACCAATTTTGATGGTGGTTGTTCTATAACTTTACTTGCGTCTACATGAATTGGAGGGCTTGCAATTATTATGGATTATGGTATCCTTCCCTAATATGTAATGTTTCCATTGATGAAAGGTATGCACAATGGAGTACATCTCCTTATAATAGGCGGGATACCTATGAAGTGAATTAGAGAGTGTCTTACTATGATATACCACCATATGTCCATGCTGAGTGAGGACTGCACCAATAGCTTAGTTAGAGGCATCTGTCTCAATCTCAAAGGGTTGTTATAGGTTTGGTAGAGTAAGTAGTGGCATTGAGCAAAGACATCATTTCAGATCCTCGAAGGATTTATGTTGTGATGCACCCAAGAAAACTTGGCTTTGGATCAACACTTGGTCACTTGGCTTAAGGGCCAAGCAATATGAGAGAACCTAAACAAAAACATGTAGTAAAAGTTGGTGAGGCCCAAGAAGCTATAGAGATATGTTAGAGTTATCGCGGTTGGCCAATTACAAATGAATTGGATCTTGGTTGGGTCCACATGCATCCCATGTTCATACACAATGTATCCCAAGTACTGAATTCTCTCCATGCCAAACGAGCATTTCTCCAAATTGGCGTATAACTTGTCTTGTCACAGGATGCTTAGGACCTGTCGAATGTGTTGCAAATGTTCCACCTCAATTTTGTTGAATATGAGAATGCCATTTAGATACACAACCACGAAGGATTTTGTGAATGACTACAATATATCCTCCATCATCCTCATGAATGTTGATGGAGCATTAGTCAACCCAAAAGGCATGACCAACTATTCAAAAAGGCCTTCTTTAGACTTGACGGTTGTCTTCCATACATCACTTTGCTTGATCGGGACCTGGTGGTAGATCAATCTTGAATAAATTGGAACCCTTAAGCTGATTGAGAAGGTCACCAATCTAAAGGATTGGGTATCAATTCTTGGCAGTGATCTTATTCAGGGCTTTGTAATCAATGCAAAGTCGCCATGTCCCATCCTTTTTCTACACCAACACAATTGGGCTCCCACAAGGTGAGGAGCTCAGTTGAATGTGTCCTTTTTGGATGAGGTATTGAATCTGACACTTTATTTCCTCATTCTTCAAAAGTGAGTGTCTATATATTGGGCCATTAGGTAAAGGATCACTTGGTATCAAATCACTAGAATGTTTAAACTAGTAGTGTAGGGCACCCCTTTAGGTGAGGCAAATGTATCTTTGTATTCTTCTACAATCTTGTCTACCTACTTCTGTTGTTTAGAGAGACCTTGTGCTGAGGCTGTGGAGGTTACAATGACCTTTCATCCACCTTTTGACTGAACCATGAAGAGGAAAAATTACCAGTTTGAGATATTACCTTTCGACACTGCTTTGCGAAGATAAAGGAAATTGCAGTAGTCAAAACTACCTTGGGTACCAAGTAGAGTTGGCCTCCCAAAATAACACTGACACTACGGGGCCTAAACTCATAAACAACATGGTGTTTCCACATATAGGGTTTTCCTAAAAGAACATCACAAACTTCAAGTGGGGAAACATCACATGGTAACTCATCTTAGAAGGTCTTGATGTCATAGGTTAGGCAACATTGCTAACTAACGTGGATGTCTCACCTTTGGCTTGACCAACCAATGATGTATGGTTGGGGGTGAGGCATTGTTGGCAACTTCAATATTTTTATGAACTTGACCGAGATCGGGTTCTTTTGGAGACAACTGTTAATAATGAAATGTAGCGGAGTCCCCTTCACCCACCTCTATGAGTGGAAGAGTTGCTCCCCTGCCTCTTGCTCTTGTAGTTGGATCTTTGCGGTGACGATGGTGGCATTGGGTTCTGCATCAATGATTCAATTTCCTTTTTTTTTCCGCATCAGAGTTCGATCTAGAGTCCAAATCCAAGGATTTTATATCTTCCAACAGTGATTGCTTCAAGCAACATTCTTCAATGTTGTGCCAGGGGATTTTGTGGAACTCACGCCACTTTCCAACGTCCTTCTTCGAATTCTCGTTACCCTTCTTTTCTCGCGGTTTGGACTGGTTGTCATGAGTTTGGATATCCTTTATTTGTCCTTTATTCTATGAATTAGGGACACCTTTACCAGGCTTTTGTTGTGATTGATTTGCAAACCCATTCTCTCGCTTATTCTTGTGCTTGAAATTTTGCTCAATTTTGATAGCATATTGATAAGCGACTCCCAGTGAGGAGAGGTCCAAAAAATCCATTTTTGTTTGGAAGTACTTGTGTAGGAAATTGTGGTACTTTAAGACCAAGCATCATTTGGATTCTCTGATACCCAGTTTTGAATGCAAGGTATGGAATATATTGGTATACTAGTCATCATAATCTAATCTCTCTCCTGGCGCAAAATTGTCCATCTCGTATACTAGTCATCATAGTTTTTGATAGGGTATAAATCCTCCTTGAGGGAATCGATGAAGGATTCCCAAGTGGGTTCTATAGCATATGTTGTAGACGCATCTTTGGCATGCCTCTCGCACTAACCATCCCACGAATATTTGACATGGGGGATGGGATTAAGGAGTGTGAAGGTGATCGTTTCGTCGCCAATTTTTTTTAACAGAGTGATAACCCTATAATAGATTGAACCATTTCTCCAAATCATCCGCGTCTATCTGGAATTCAAATAAAGGAATGCCAAATTTAACTTGGACCTTGAATGGATTCGCACCTACAAAATTGTTTCTCATTGAAGGTGCCTCCATCACCACCATCAACAGTTGTTGAAGGACATGGGAAAAATTATTCATCATCTCCTTCCTCTGTCCTTCCAGGGGTTCATCAAGAAACATTTTAATAGTATCTCTTGATCCATAATATCTATTTTCTTATCCTACCATGTGAGG
This sequence comes from Larix kaempferi, assembly GCA_027924585.1. Lineage (NCBI taxonomy): Eukaryota > Viridiplantae > Streptophyta > Pinopsida > Pinales > Pinaceae > Larix > Larix kaempferi. The sequence goes on from BSBM01000289.1 coordinate 27,442,426, forward strand.
CTGCTTAGGTCAATGAAAGTGGCTCTCCCCAAGCTCAACTAGTTCGAGGCCCAACTCTCGATATCCAGATCTCGTTGAGGACATGCACTGAGAAATAACAAGAGTAGATTGCTATGATGCCACTGATATGGGTAATTTGCAGAACGAAATGATGGCAACAATATCAAATGGAAAAATACACACAAATGTTTTGTAGAAAGCACAATAGTACAGTAAAACCCAATTTCTATGAATGAATGGAATGGAAAAGCGTTGTAAACTGCAAAACAATACAAACTAGCTCATATGGTGGTAGCTTATCTTTGAAGAGAGATGTGTTAGCTACACTCATTCAACAGAGTTGATTACAATGATACCACACTGAGCCTTTTTATCATAACCATAAACATGTAAAAACCCTAACATCCAAAAACCTAACCCTAGGAGATGAAGTGCCCAAAGGATTTGTGGGCCTCGAGGTGGCTAGTTGATACACCAACTTCCCGGGGGCGTAACTTTTACAAATGTTCTCCATTTATGGGACTTGATAGCTCATTATAAATAACTAACCAAGAATTAGGGCCTCAAAAATAGCCCCTAAAGTTTGGGACTCAAAAAACCATAGAAAACTGCCAAATATATGGAGAATCGTTGTAACTTGGTGGGAGCTATTTTTTGTAGTTGTCCCATGTTAATATTTTATTAGATAATTGATAATCAAATAAATACTCTTATTTTCAAAGGGACCTTTCACTTCCAAATATCCTTCCATCACCATTTATGCTTCCCTTCTTCCTCTTTCACAAAACTAACCTTGTATCCTAGTTGAGTAATATATCTCCTGAAGTATTGTTTTTGGACCACTCTAATTCATCCTCTTCATACCTGATCTTTATGGAATTTTTTTGTAATATTTGAACAAATTGAAACCATCTTTCTGCTTCCTCTTCCTAGAAACCCAAAATACTTACTCATTTTTTCCAACCTTGATTCCATATGGTGGAGCCATCTAGATCTACAACCTTTTCCAAATAATGATCTCTCTTCAAATTCAAATAATTGATTTGAGGATCGAGTAATTTATAGTTTCTTGCACATCCCATGTATTACCCCTCATATTGTATGAGGGCTAATCTAGTTGTAGATCTCTCTGAAGTAGATAATTGTAAAGAATTCCTTTAGAATTCAAATTCTAACACACCATTATCAATTGCACATGGTGTAGAGTTCCTTGAAGCACCTTTATTAAGATACATTTTTCATATTTGCATGGTGGTAAAAGTAAAGGTTAATTTTTTTTTCCAAGGGGTACACCATATTGTAAATCTTGATCACATTTTGTGGCATGAAGTGAAGGTTTATTTTAATAAATCCTTAATTTTATGAGTGGAGATCCCTTTCTCCTAGAAAAATGGTGGGTGCACCCTATTCCACATGTGGCATCACTCTCCTAGAGAAAATGGTGGGTTGCACTCTCTTCCATTGATTTATGGTGGGTGAACTTCCCTATGATTCAACAGGGAAGATAATCCCTTAAAATATGGTGGGTTGCACCGTTTTCCATATTTTTATGGTGGGTGCATCTCCCTAGTATCAAGGGGGGCAAATGATCCTTTATTACACGGTGGGTGTACCTCCTTTCTTGCATTTGGCACTATTGCATGGGTGCACCGCTCTCTTGCATGATTGCACTCTATTGCATGTTCATACACTTGGATACCCCATGCAAATATAATCGTTTGGATATGTATTATGAGAAGAGGGAGCTCCTCATTGTAAAACATGTTTGGATTGTGTAATAAATATCTCGATCCCTATTGAATATTTTTCATAAGTTTAATGGAAAGTTAAAGCTTTCTTATGTGCGGCTATCCACACACACACACACGTGTGTGTGTGTGTGTGTACATACATACATACATGCGGTTAGAGTGGTTACAAAATGTTAGAATAAATTGACCCCAACTAGACCTTAGGATATAATTTTATTCATTAAGTTATGTTTCCTAGGTGTTAGACTAGGTCATGTGGTCCCTAGTGCATACTTGGCCCACTTCTAAGTGATGTTTATCCTCAAGTGCACCCTCTTTCTGCTTTTAAAGCAAATTTTCTGAGCTAAGGTGCCACCTTTGCTTGATTTATGCTTTCATCCCGCTTTATTGAGTTAAAGGCAACTTTTACTGCATTTCTCATGGATAAAGATGAGCTTGGGGCGCTAGGATAGATTTGGAAAGTATGCATGATTTTGGCCACCATCTCATCCATGTTTTTCTCTTGAAAATACTCCAACATGCTGCCTTTTAGTCACTCATGGCCTACCTAAGCCCAGTTTCTCAATTCGTGACCTTCTTGCATGAGTTGGTGTGAGATGTTTCCTTAGATGGGGATTTTACTATTCTCTAAGCTTGACAATTGTGTGCTTTTCGAACGGCCTTAAAGGCATTCGATTTTCATCATTTGTAATATATTTGGACAACCATCTCATTAATGAAGGTCGGATGCAATACATATGTTCAATTGAAGTTATATTCGTGTATCAATTTAAGTGAATTTTCTTCTCTAGTCTTGTATATTTGCTTAAACAATTGTGAGGAATTATTTGTTGCTAGATCCTATTGTGATCAAATTTTCACATGGTATCAGAGTGCACCATGCATCCAATCACTCTCAGATACTTACATTGAAGTACCATAAGTAGTGGAGTTTCCACAGAAGTCCCGGGGATATTTCCTTGAGTCCTTTGGCTTTCCATTGGGATCTACCCAGGCTTGAAGCACTCCCGAATATGCTCAGTGTCGAAGTAGAGATTGATTATGCTGACAAATTTTCCTCCTGATTATTGTTTTATTGTGTAGGTACAAATTCTTCATGGATTCAAAAGTTCCTTCTCTTACTCCATTCAATTATGCTGAGTGAATCCAAAGATGTGTGCATATCTCAAGAGAGAATGTCTCTTTGATGTGTCTATTGGAATTGTAGCAGAGCCAGAGTCCTCTGAAGATAAATATGTTTGCTTGAATAACTATGAGATAACATTCAGAGCTATGTGCTTGGCCATGTCTCCTAATATGCATTACCTCATAGATTCTGCTGAGTATCCATTTGAGCTCTGGAGCAATCTGAATAGAGCTTTTGGTGTGTAGAAAGAAGTAGTTAATGCCTGGAGTGAATATAGCACCTCATCATGTGATCTCCCTCCTAATGTCTCATCCTAAACTCTCTCTGAAGAAGTTGTTCAAGAAGATTGTGAAGAAATTGCAGAAATTTCTTCAACACAAGTTCATGTTGTTAGCATTCTCCTTGATTCGAATGCTTCCTTTGCAAGTCAAGAAGCAAAAATTGAAGAGATATATTTTTCTATGGATCTAGAAGATTATGAGGATCCTGATTCCTTATCCTATGATGCTGATAATGAAGAAGAGGTGATTAATGGATCTGAAATTATTGAATAGATTGACATACATTCCTCTCTTATGTTCTCCTACAATTATTCTATTATGGATTCTAAGAAAGATAAGCCAATTACTGCTTTAGAAGTTGAAGAGGAATTCAATTCCTCTCTTTCTAATGAGTCTGCTGGTGTGCATAATGGTGTTCTATTGGATGTTTTGGAATATAGATCAGGATTTGAAGGTGATGCATTCGCCCTCCTTGGTTCTATGCTTCCTATGGATTCCTACTTGATTGCTAGCACCAATTCTCAGAGTTTCATTGAAGATGGAGAACCTCATGCTTTTTCCATCACATTGGAAAGCTTGGAACTCATGTTCCACATTCTTGGAGCTGATTTAATGTGATACCGAATCCGAGTGTTATGGGGAATATGTATCCGGATAAAGAAGAGATCCATCTTCATAAATAATACATATTGAATAATAATTGAATGTGATGAATAATATTACATTGAGGGCCTTTTTTTTATATATTGTTAGGCACACTTTGAGAGGAGTTGTGTCTTCTTATAAATATAATTATTATTAATTAATTGTTAGTTTATATATATATATTATTTTATTTATGTTTGTGACATTGCCTTCCCCTTAAGGGAAGCTTTGTCCTCAAAGCTTAGTTTGCTGATGTCGTTTTGTTTTAATTCTGGCTCTATGTTGAACTGATGACTTGAGACATGCAACTTTGATTACAACCATTACTTCCTTTTGTTTCTTTTGCTTCGGAATCTACATTAAATATATATTTGGTGAAGTTTCGTTTATGCTTTTACCGCTTGCTTGGTTATAGATCTTAACTCTTATTGTCATCAACTGGAGAGACTTGATAGGCTTGATGCCAATCTTATCTTGTGTCTGATTAATCTTATAGTTGTTCTCACTGATGTTCTTTTGAGGTGAGAGGATAGTCAAGGTATAGTTTAAATCCGAAACATTTGATTTCTCTGATTTGATTTCTTTTGCACACTGTGGGATTGATCCCTTGTCATTGCATTGACCATTGTTATTGTCAGCAACACTGGCTTGGCTCTTCTCGCAAACTTGGTCAATATAATCTCCATCTTTATCATATATATCATTGTTATTTTCGTCATCACTAGGATATTATGTGTCCTTGTCTTGTTTATTATCTTGATTAATATTATTAATCTCATCTTGGTTGCCATAATGATTTTCTATATCTTCCTCCTTTTCATCATTTTTATGTTCTTTATCTGGTTTTTCTTTAGGGCTTTGAATGTCATATTTAGATTTAGGTTCCGAGTCGTTGTCTTGAGAAGCCTTTGATCTCCTTTGCTGGCTTACTTTATTGAAGGCGTTGTTAATAGATTTTTGAGTAGCTTTTATCATTGATTGTTCCATACGATCAAACATCTTGTCCATCTTTTTCCTTTGCTCATCAAAAAGCATATCCAATTCTTCCCATTTTGACCTCATGGCCAACGTAAAATTTCCCCACTGATTTATGTGGAACTTGATTAATTAATAATAATAGTAATTTATTATTAATTAAATCAAGATAATAATAAGTAATAAAATCAATGTAATAATAATAATTATTATTTGTAAATAATAATATTATTATATGTATTTTTATTATAAAGTTTTTTTTAATAATATTCAACTAAGGGTGTGAGTTGGTTTCTTGATAAAACTAAGAGTTGGTTTTATAAAACCAAGGGATGGTTTTATAAAACCAAGGGCTCACAAAACCATGTGCACTTTCATAAAACCATGTGCGGTTTCATGGATGTTATTCTTACTTCTTGTTCTTACTTATTTTCTCTTGTTCTTTTTGTTTTATCTTTTTTTTTACTTCTTTTTTCACTATCTTCTTTTCTTTTTATTTTTATCTTCTTTAGGTCAAAGACCTAATTTGGAGAAACTCTCAAATTATTTGGCCAAAATCCAAATCAACAAAATGCCCAAGAAGGGGCTTTGATACCAATGTAACACCGAATCTGAGTGTTATGGGGAATCCGTATCCAGATAAAGAAGAGATCCATCTTCATAAATAATACATATTGAATAATAATTGAATGTGATGAATAATATTACATTGAGGGCCTTTTTTATATATTGTTAGGCACCCTTTGAGAGGAGTCGTGTCCTCCTATAAATATTATTATTATTAATTAATTGTTAGTTTATATATATTTATTATTTTATTTATGTTTGTGACATTTAACTTCCTCTAATTTGAAGTTCAAATTTCAAGAGCGTCAAGTGTCTTTGGGACCTGATTTTACCTTCCATGGTTCATTGTTCAAGTCTGAAAAGCACTCACAGTTGCTTGGGTTTACCTCACATGGTTCGAAGTCTCAAGCACATCAAAGTTCATTTGGATCTGCTCTCACCTCTATTGTTTCAAGGTTCAAGGATCCTCATGACATTGCCATCATGTTGGCATACATTATTGGAGCTGCTCATGGTTCAAGGTGCAAGTTTCAAGATCATCATTGGCACAATTGGGAGAAAATACCACTTCTTTCAAAGAGGAAAGTACCTCATAGGCCTTGTTTGGACTGTTATGTTCAAATTTACAGTTTGAAGTAAATATTTTGGTTTCTCTTTCATGTCCATTCTAGAGGGGAGGTTTTGTTCCCAAGTGGTTTTACTCTTTTACCTCAGCTTACATGGACAAATAAAATTGTAAAGGGTGACCATATGCCCTAGTTTCCTGGTCCCTCACAATAATTCATACTCACCTATGTTAGGATTAAGGGGGGTGTTAGAATAAATTGACCCCATCTAGACCTTAGGATATAAATTTATTCATTAAGTTATGTTTCCTAGGTGTTAGACTAGGTCATGTGGTCCCTAGTGCATACTTGGCCCACTTCTAAGTGATGTTTATCCTCAAGTGCGCCCTCTTTATGATTTTAAAGCAAATTTTCTGAGCAAAGGCACCACCTTTGCTTTATTTCTGCTTTTATCTTGCTTTATTGAGTTAAAGGTAGCTTTTACTGCTTTTCTCATGGATAATGATGATCTAGGGGCGATAGGATAGATTTGGCAAGTTTGCATGCTTTTTCCACCACCTCCTCCATGTTTTTCTCCTGAAAAGCCTCCAACATGATTCCTTTTAGTCACTCATGGCATACCTAATCCCAATTAAGCAATTTGTGACCTTCTTGCATGAGTTGGAGTGAGGTTCCTTAGATGAGGATTTTACTATTTTGTAAGCCTGACACTTGTGTGCTTTTCGAATGGCCTTATAGTCATTTTATTTTCATCATTTGTAATATATTTGTACATCCATCTCATTGATGAAGGTTGGATGCAATACATATATTCAATTGAAATTAGATCCATGTATCAATTTCAGTGAATTTTCTTCTCTAGTCTTGTATCTTTGCTTAAACAATTGTGAGGAATTATTTGTTGCAAGATCCTATTGTGATCAGATTTTCACACAAAAGACTAACACATATATTGGAGAATCTGCTAGTTGTAGAACACTCTTAAAAAATAACATGTGCATTTAGATAAATGCATAGAAGGTCATAGATACTAGACACAAAGGATGTGTAAGATGACTCCTTAGCCTTCACATATTCAAGCCTCCCCAGTATCATGGCTTTTAAAATTTTTCCTTATGTTAAATTTTAATGCTCTATTCCTTAACTTAAGAAAAATTGGCCCACAAAAACTCCCTAATCACACCTTCCAACTCATTCTTGAGTTGGATTCTATGTCTCATTCTTCAAAAAGAGTTAGCGAGTTACAACATTAAGACAAACATCTCCTTGTATTCCACTACTATTTTCCACTCATAGATTGCCTCCAAGTCTGGAATTGCTATGATATCCACAACTTTAAATCTATTGAATTCCTAAAAGAATGCTTCCAACTAGTGCTTGGTTCTTGGATTTTATGGATGTACACTATTGTTGATATGTCAAGTCCTCCAAATTTTATACTACCTATGTTAATGCTTCCATCTTTGTGTCTTCTTCTTGCTTCATTTTCTTAGTCATCACACACTAGGATTTCTCTTTCCTTCTAAGCTCTCTTTCTATATTCCCGACCCTTTTCCTCTCATCTTCCAAAGCATCCGAACTTAACATTATGTGATATACCTCTTCCATCTTGTAACCTTGCATCATCTAACATAATGGCTTTAATGTACACCTTCTCATACTGTTTCTATCATTGCTCTGTCTCCTATTGAATCTTCCACTCAAGTTTTGAAAGAATGTTTATGTGCTTATGAAAGTTTACCCATAAGCTCTAGCACTTTAGACATGGCTACTCTAACCTTTTTGTTTGTGCATGGGTTTTCTACAATCACAAGATCTATGAGTAAATCTTGTCCCTATGTGATTCTAACTTGATGTCTCCCATCCTAGACGATTTATTCCTTTTTCTTCTAATCTCTTCTTTCCTTTCCATTTGTTATAGAGTCCAACAACCCATTTATGTTCTCCAGAATAAGGAGCATGGATGTTGTTACCTTGATCACTATACTAATTTCCTATTGGGTAATCTCAAGAGTCTTAGGAAGGTGTGGGAGAACCTCCTCAAAACATGCAGATAACTCTTCTCTTTCCTTTGAAGTTGCTTTGTGAACCTCTGCTTCCCTCTTTCTAACATTGGAAACTTGTTTCTTTAATCTCTCTAGCATGACAAAAATCTCCTCCACTTGGTTTTGGACTACATATCCTTCGCGGATTTCTTCCACCACGAGGGCTACCTCAAGCATGATAAATGAGTTTGCACTACCACCTCCCTACCCTACATACTCTATTGTGGAGTCCTTTTGTCTAATTTGGAACTCAAATACAAATATTGAGTTAGTTGTATATTGTGTTGTGGCCAATGTGTTGTACATTGCAATAGGGATGGGTTGCGATAGTTGTGTAGTCATCGTATAAGGGGTGGAAATGGGTGTTGAGGGAGGTGCTCCCTTGGCTCTATGTTTTGGGTGAAGTTGTTGAAATGATTTTACCATTATAAGTTCTTGGTGGATTCATATATGTTTGTATATTACATCTTCTTTCTCCTTATCCCCTAGGAATATTACTCATTCGAATCTATTTCCAAGAAACTTCACTAGTACCCTTACCCTTTCTGTTGTCATCCCCTCTACATTGCTGATCATCTCCCCTACCAAGCTCAAATTCCTGAGTTTTTGTTTTAGTCACGGAAGTGGATACATCTTTGTTGGAATTTCTTCAATTCTTAGTCCCCCGTAGGATAATTCCAATTGGAGATCCTATTGTGATAAATTAATGAACTACATATTTCTAGGTAGCGACACTTCTTCTCCTTAAGTATCTTATGTACCCCGGATGAACCCATTTGAGTCTAACTCCTTCAAGGGGGTAGGCATGAAAGTCAATGTAAGAGCACCCAAGAGAAATCATGGCAGTCTCATTAACATTTGTAGTTTTAGATTTGGATATGAGGCAATCAAGGTCTATGGTAGTGAGAGTACAACCTCTTCAGATGTCTAAAGCTTGAGTGATTGGTGTAGTTGTAGCATTGACATGATATTTCCATTGTGTTGTAGGAGTAACATTTGTTCTTGGCTCACAATGCATGTATCCCTAGCTTGTAAGGATGCTAAAAGGATACATGCCTTCTAACTATCTAATGTGCATGTGGTGGAAGGAAGGGGTTTACAAAGCTAGTCCCATCACCATGTCATAATCCCTACCATGTACAATTAGTAGACCCCACCTCCTCCACATCTCCAATTCATACAACTTAGTATCCTATGATGCGAATCCCTCCTCTACACCAATTTGACGTTTCTTTCCCATGCCACAATCCCTTTTCACACTTGCTTCTAGCAGTTCCCTCTTTCCTTGCTTATTTTTCTTCTCTATAACCACCTAAGCCCAAGACTTTATGTCTCACTTAACAAGATTGGAATAAACACACATTCTGATTCATAACCTCAACTTACAGGTTCATAATATCACATGGTAGTCACAATATCATTACACAGTAGTGTCTTGCCACTTCAAACTAGTATTGGTGATCATGCATCTCAAGAATGTCAATAGGGTTCCTAGTAGTTTGCAGTGTTGCATAATGATGTCATACATGAATTGGTAGTAGCTTTCAAACATAGTATCAATATTAGCGTATGCCATCTTGTCCAATGAATAGGGAAGGAATTCATACTCAACTACAACAAAATTGGCCTATGAATCCTAACAAAATAGTTAAACACCCATGAACTATACCCATTGAGAGAACATGACTAGTAGCAAGAAAATGTCACAATGAAAGTCTTGGATCATGTTCTACATGTACAATACATTCTATAAGATCTCATTAATGAGATAACTCTTAAATAGCTTCAATTTGACCACATAGATGTTATCCACATTTACATCATGTTTTGAACACTTTCCCTTCTAGTAGGTTTTCAACACCCTTGTAAACAACAATTGTATTGGCATACTAACTAGTAGATTGTTAATAGAGGCCATATCATCATAACTCCAGTTTTGTACCTTTATACCATATTTTAGGCATGGGTCTATTTTATCCTCGTGGAAAATCAATATTTCAATACTAAAACATGAATTAAGAATGTGTCAGTGAGTAATTTCCATCCTATTACAACCATGTAATAGCATGGGTAGACTTTGCAGTGATGGGTATTTTCCTATCCAACCAAATCCCTCAAGAATGGGTCTATGATAGCAATAACCTCACACTCTTTCTTATTGTTAGAGAGTTTCCAAAGAATGGGACGTGCAATAGGCTTAATACCATATTTGAACAAGGGATTGAATGGCATCAAAATCCTATTCATGTCCTCAATTTCAAGTATTACTCTAGTGAAAACTAAAGGAATTCAATATAGTTGTGGATATCACAATCTACCAACTACATTTTCTCTACATAGCCTTTGAGATGTTCATCCTTGTGTAGATGCACCCACATTTGAGTCTCTCATCTAAGAAAAATAGGTTTTTCACCTCTACAATGGGGGACTTCTTTCCTCTCAGCTTGTTCTCTCATTATTCCCCAACTTGCCACTATTACTATGCATTGTGGTATTCTCCTATGCTCTAATACTGCATGATCTTGGAAGGCACCTTCAACTACTCCTCCTATCTTCTGATCCTTGCTCAAATTATTAATATTGGTTACCTTCTCACTATATATCCCAGTGATCCAAGTGGATATCAGTGGCCACCCACCTCTTCCATTGACTCTTAATGCTTGTCCATCTTGGTAGTTTTTCTACAATATTTTAAGTCTCAAACTGTCAGAGCATTTTTGGGGCCCTAAACAATGTTTTTTGGACATCCGACAACTTAGGGTTGTTGAAGGCTTGCATAATCCTTTATCGAAATTGTTGTTCTCTTTCAGATAATTCCAATGGGTTCTTGTGATCCCCAAACATAGTTTGTATTTAGAATTTTCAGCCTAGGGAAGTTTCTTTATCAAGCAAACTCCTTGAGGTCCACATTCCTTTTGTCACTTCATATCCTAGGGTTGGGGTAATGGATATTTAAAGCTTTTTCCTCTTAGGGTTTAACGATTTATGATAAAAGGCCATTTCAACTTCTTGTAAGGGTCTTCTTGTGAATGAGCATAGCTGACACATCTCTCTTCAAATACAATTTACCACCATTCTAGCTAGTTTGTGTTGCTTCGCAGTTTACAATCTCTTTCCATTTCACTCACTAATAGATTTTGGGTTTTACTGTTGTAATGACCCTCTGGTTTATCCCCTAAACATATTATTATTGTTTTTATGTTGGACATAGCGGCACAAGGTGCCTGGACTATGGTTTGCACATTATTATTATTTTTATTATGTTGGACATTATTAATTAATTAATAAAATAAAACAACCGGATCGACTGATGCCACAAAAGAGAGTACGAGGAACCATGATGTTATGAGCAAGGGGTTGCGGGAAAAGTGTTACCTTGTATTTTGACCTATGTGGATGTGATACACCCTTCTTGTGGACTTGGTGAACCCTCTTGATTTAAGCACCCTCATGTGTTATGCTACCCCTTGGTTTTTATTTTATTCTGGGATTAATTTTATTTGGAGTTAGAGTTTTTTCCTCACCTAGTGCTCCCCTCATGAAAATTTGTAACTCCCACCTTGATCAAGACTCTTCGTATCCCCTATAATGCGCCCACTTGAGAAGTGTAACTCCCATTTTTCTAATTTGGGAATGTAACTCCTCCCTTGTGTATCCCTCTCCCCCCCAATTCGAATTGCTCTTGGGAAATGGGATTTAGGTGGATGGGAGCTAGTCTCTCTTGTTGGTTATGCATGATCTTGGATCTTTTTTTTGCTATGGTATTGGTGTGATTGGTTTTGGTTTCTATTGACATGAGTTTTTGCTGGTTGGTGTGCCCTTGATGAGCTTGTTCCCAAGTTGAGTTACTCTGGAATTGCCACTGTTTTGTCCTGGAATTGCCTCTGGAGATCCTGGATCGGAAGTGATGTGGAATCCAATTGCCATTGGATTTGAGGTTGGAATGATATATTTATGAATATTTTGTCCTGGATCCGCTGGAATTTACTTGTATTGGAAGTCAAGGAAGACTTTCCATTGGGTTGTGGTTGGACTGATTTCTCCTGAAAACTTTGTCCTAGAATTGCCACTGGAGATCTTGCATTGGAAGTGATGTGGAATCCACTTACCATTGGATTGCGGCTGGACCAATGTTAGCTGTGTTTTGTGGTTGAGTGAAATATTTCTTGTGGCATCATGGTTCCGGCTCAGGGGTGACCATTGCAAAGTGAGTTTTGGCTTGCATTGTGACTATGGCTAGGCGGAACGTGGCACAGTCGATTTCGGTTGCATATTTTGCAAGATAAGTACTTTATTTCATGTTTATTTGAATTACTTGGCTCTAATATGATTCTTATATGGTTTCAGATGAAATGTATGAGAAAATATATGAGCTAATTATGGAAGAAATCTCTCATAGATTTTAGTTACATTATGCTACTAGTTTTTGGGAAAAATAACTAACTAGTTTTTGGTATTTTGGGAGCAAGTGATTGAGAAAAATGCTTATTCGAAACCTTTGCTACAGATATGATAATTGTGCCTCTGTTATTTATATTATGTGTACTTTTATTGTGCAATATCTTAGGAATGATTGGAAACACCTCTCTATTGTGTTTCTAGCCTCTATTCGAAAACTAGTTCACAGGTTGGGTTGTTTTATGTAGTTTCGAGACTTGGCATGTGAAATGTTTGAGAAAATGCATGAGTGAGATAATCGATATTATATCTGATAATTACACTTTAAATGTATGAATAAATGTGTGGAATAGTTCCTATATAGTTCTATATTTTCTTATCGAAATCCTAGTTTTGTTTCCATTCACTAGCTCCTTCGAAAAAATTGTTTTAAATGGATTTATGACTTTGCATGAGAAGTGTTTGAAGAAATGTTTACATGAGTTATACTTATACTAATATTTATAATACATGGCATTTAGAGTTGGAATGGCTTCCAAATGAATCTGAAAATTGTTTATGCATTTATCTTACTTGATTCCCCAATTTCTAGCCAATTTGGAGAAGTAGATTTAGCTAGTTTGATGAATTAATAAGATGACTGTTTATGAGAGGAAAGATACATAAATTTGGTTGTAGTGGACATCTGATATGATTTAAATGATATACAGTAGTCAATACTTTCTTATTGTTTTTCATTTGGAAACTAGAAATGAAAACTAGCTTCAAATCAGTGGAAATTGGTAACTAGTTTGTAGATTGAATCTATGTTTTCGTAATTTTTGGAATGTACAGCCATATGATCTATTTTTGGTACTTTAATTTTGTTGTAGAATTATATTTTCCATATCTTTACCCCCGCCTCCGTGTGATCTGGAACTCAGTACCATTGATTCGGTTAAATTCCTAGCAGTGTTTATTAACAAGTTGCACTGATTTAGCTTGAAAGAATCATTGTTTATGTTTAAGGATATGACTCGCAAATGCAACTTTATTTGGATGTATGTGAATGATTAAATATATTTAGAATGGATGTAGGTTCAATTTTTGTTTCATTGGCATGGTTGTGTGTTGAATTTGTGCAAGACTAGCTGTTTGTGTTAAATACTAGTTAACTAGTCTTGTGGAGTCAATTTCGTAATTGTTTTGTTTAATTAATTGGAAAATGATAATTAGGACTTATTTACATGATATTAGGTGTTAATTATCCATTGGGATTGATAAATTATGATTAGGTGATAAAAAAATGAAGTTATATTAAGTGTCGTCAATTATGTGTTAAGTGTCACAATTAGTACACTAATTACTAATTAATCATGATTAAGTGAAAATGACCTTTTTAGGTGCAGGTAACCTGTGTTATGGATTGGGATGGATGCATAATGATGTTAGATAATTTTGGATAAGATTTCCAAACCTTTCTTCAATTTGCTTGATCGGTTATGAATTTTATTTTAATTTATTTGGAATTATCGATATTTTGTCATAATTAAATTGTAGAAAATGAAATTAAATATTTATAAAATTATTCTGTTGTGCTAAAATATTATAATTATCCCTATAGAGCTAATGATATGTCCCTAAGACCCTTTGATATCCCCAGGGGACATTACAGGTGGTATCGGAGCTATGGTTCCAACTCTGCGACTGTTGGGCCTGTTACGAACTCATAATTTTATGTTTATGTGCATTGGGAATTTATAAATGTGCTTTTGTGAAAGAATTTTAACCTCCCTCATGTTAATGGAAGAATAATAAGCTTCAATTCAAAGATCAGTTTGTTGTATGCTTTAGAATTATTTAATATTGCATATTTATTGTTCAATAGATTGATTGGTAAGTACTATGTGGTGTTTACTAATAATCGAGTAGATTGATTGGTTGATGCATGTTCACCTTGCATTGCCTTCTTTATTGTTCAATGATTTGATTGGTCGATACTTGTGCATTTCCTCTTTTACTGCTTCAGTGATTTGATTGGTCAATGCTTATGCATTGCCTCTTTTATTGTTCAGTGACTTAATTGGTTGATGCTTGTGCATTGCCTTCTTTGCTGTTTAGTGACTTGATTGGTCAATGCTTGTTCATCGTTCATTGCCTCTTTTACTTCTCATTGAATTGTTAATAATGAAATGCTTCAGGTGGTATGATTTATTTACTGGTACATTATGATTATTAATTGATAAGTAAATAATTGTCATTATAATAGTATGTACTGTTATCGGTCAAATTAGCACTTCTTCGTTCGTGACCACATTGCCTTGTCGGTCACACAAAAGGACACTATGGATGGAAGAGATTACCTTGAACCTAGATGACCTAGAGCTAAGCCTTGCAATCCTTTCCTCAAAAGCATTCTTTTTATTCCTATTTTTAGACATAAACGCAACTCCTATACTTGTCATCCAATGGGTTAGTCACGGGTGTTAATACTGACAACCCACAGGTATCAATAAAAATATGCACCCGCTAGTTGCAAGACATGATAGTAGCGAGTCACTCGCTAGTTGTCACATGCTATAGTCACGGGTGTCTTAAGAAAAATTTAAAAAATATATTAAAAGCACAAATTGGGATTAGTTGATACAGGTACCAAAACTACCCCAAGTTCCCAACTCAGCCACCTTTCAAACCTACTCTCCTTGCCTTGCTATAAATACAAGGGAGAGGCTTGAGAAAGGGACCTTATGTTCATTGGAGAAAGTTATGTTGGAGAAATTCATAGCTAAGAGAGAGGAGAAGGATCCCAGGGTTTGGTTACGATGGTGCCGATGCAGGAACATGTATAGCCTATGTATTTTCTGCATTTTGTCAATAAATATTTGGACATGCTTTCCTTCCCATATATTTGAGTATATCTATTCTGTTTTGATTATAAGTTGATGTTATCTTGTTTTATTAATATCGATATATTATTTGTAGTCAAACTGGTTTGAGGAATGTCTTCTGTTTGTTTTGCAGGTTGTTGAAGTGGAGAACAAAGGGAGAAAAGCTTGAATCAACCTTCATAAATAAGGTATACATTTCTCCTAACCCTAACTCTATTTGCTTAATAATAATCTTGCAAAGCTTTATATGTTCATCTGATAACCCCAGTACGTTGGTAGTCTTTGCCCAACTATAAGAGTAATTTTCCTAATAATAGAACTGGCGACTCCACTAGGGAGCACCATCTGTTTTTATGCTTTGGGGACTCTTGTTGAGTTTTTCCAGTCTTTTATAACTTGTTTGATTTCTGTAGAAGTGCCTAGGGTATCCTTGACCCTTCTGCTTGACTCATTTCTGTTTTAATCTGCAAACTTCTTTCTATTTTAAGATTTTTCAGAGCCCACCCACGAGTTTCTTGTACATACAGGAGCGGTTAATCAGTTGCACTCGTGAGTTGCCTATATAGGTACCCGCGGTTATTCAGTTGCACCCACCTGTGACAGTCACGAACATCTCCTGAGACTTGTTCTTTTTCATCTTATGGTTTGTTCTTAGGGTTACCTTTTGCCTTTGGAATTTTGCTTGTTGATCTGAAACCTTTTAATGTCTTTGGGTGTTGATATGAGTCTCTTTTACAGTCACTCTTGAATATCTTCTTTGGATTTTATGCTTGATTCAGTAAGTTTTTAGGTCCTTTTAGTCTTTTCAAGGCTCACTCGCGACCTGCATATACACACAGTCGCGAATGTTCCGCCCTACTCACGAGTTGCTGGTATATGTACCCGCGGTTCAACCGCGTGTTGCTGCATAGTACATTCGTAGGTTTTTCTTGAGACTTTTTCTTTTTTAATTAGGGTTTGGTCTTAGGGTGGTTTGTATGTGGCTTTGGAAGTCTTTTTCTAATCTGATACCCTCTAGACATTGTTTAGTGCATTCTGAGTCTGTTTGCAGCCTCTTTAAGAGTTCTCCTTTGTTTTTACTGTGCTTGTGAAGTTACCCTTGCTTTCTAGCCCATTTTGTGTTTTGGCAAGTGCTTGTATTTTCATCCTCTTCGATCACTGGTGTTCAGGAGCATATTGGTCTCTGCATAAGAGTCTCTATTTTTCCGTCTTACATATCAGTCATCTTGGTTTGCATTTGGTTTCCAAAACCTAGTTACTTTCAAAAGCAACTAGTTGGGTTGGTCTTTGTCGGTCTTGCATAAGGTCTGATTGCTTTAGTTTTGGGTCATCTTCTTTTTACTCGCACTTTTTGATAAGTATTTTTTATTCATATTTATTTGTATTTCCTTCATAATTAAAGAAAAGATCAAATTAAAAAAGAACTTTCCCTTTATAGCAAGAGTTGTCATTTTTCTTTTCGAAGTAGTTAAAAGTCATTTATGCTTTTCATCTTTGAAAAAATACAATTTTTTTTTTATGTTTAGGTTTGCTTTGGATTTCATTTTTTGAAATATAAAGCAAGCTTGAAAAATTGTGAAGTTGTTACATTTTAAATACACATTTTCTTTCAGTTGCAACCATCACCACACAAAGCACTATCCTTTGAGTAAGTAACAGCCTATAAAAAGAACCATTAATAAAATTTATTAGTAACATTTTATGTTTTTAGGGTTACACACGAACCAACTAGCTTAGGATAGGGTTTCAGAACATGACACCTTTAAATTTCCGAAACTATTTAAAATCTCAAATCGTAGTGAGACTGTCCTTTAGGTAAATCCACTGTTTTGGACGTGTCCGGGAAGCTCTACTAAAACCAGAGTTAAGCACGAGGTCATGCGAGATTTGACTGTTGGGGATACCCCCCCACTTTTCTTTTGAGCATACACTAGAGCTGATTAGCATACGAGGATCCATTAGTGACTTGTGTACTTTTGGATTTTGGGCTTTGTTACCCTGCCCATGCGTCTCGGTTGGACCTGCGATTATCCTCCCAGATCCTTTCTGCAATTTTGGAAGAATTTAGTATCTTTGAATTTTATGGCTCTACACAGGTGACGGAATAAGGCTATTTCTATTGTACCTAGGACAGACGTGGGCAGAAACCCTCTACAGCGATTTGGGAAGGCGGTTTGGTGATTCAGGTGCTTGCACCCAAAAATCCTGTATGTGGACCCCAGGTAACTGTTCTTCGATATTCTACTAGTTTGTTCTGGGCCCTCATCATCCTAGACTTACTTTTGAGAGTATTACCTTTGTTTTCCAGGTCTTGACTACTTTAGGAAATTTTTAGTGGTGTGCTGTTTGTTCCCTATAGTTGTAGTGGTCACTAGGTTTAATACTTAGTTTATATTTTTGCAAGTGTGGAGGGATACCCTCTCCGTAGGTGACAGAGGTTGAAAAACCTTTCTCCATTTACAGTGGAGCCTCCACCACCACCACAACATCGACGAACTGACTCTCGTGGTTCTTATGAACTTAGAGGGACAACTGAACCCCCCAAAGAACCTCACCTGATCTCTCAAGGTCAATTGGTTCAAGAAAATGTAGAGGTTGAAGACTTAACTTATGAAGAGTTTAATACACCCTTCAACTCTCCATTAACAGGACCCAATGATCCCTTGTTGGAAAGAGTAGTTTCTCTAGGGCTTCCAGATTTAAGTGTGTACAGGTTTACACCTGGTTTTGGTATGGACAACACAAGATACGGATCGGGAGTGCCTCATACTCCCACAACAACTATCGTGCCAAGAGGAGTGTCTCCTCCTCATTTTAAGACATCTACACTGATCTCTTTGCAGTTTACTTCTGCTCCAAGCACCCTCTTTAGTTTCAATGTTGGTTCATCAGGCTTGTCTAGCACTCAAGGTACAACAACATCTATGCCTTTTGGATCCTCCGTTGGTCCATCCAGTGTTCCATTTTCAGGAATACCTTTGGTGTCTTTCACATCCTCTCCCTTTGTTCAACAATTCCAAGTGAACCCTACTTCTGCTCTGTTTAATCATGGATTTCCTTGGCTTGGAGGACATATAACTCCTTCTATGCCGTTTGTGGGCTCAATGCCTACTTCATCTACTGCATCTATGCTAGGTTATAACTCCTTCACAAGTTTTAATACACATTCATCCAATGTGAAAACATCTCATGTACTTGTAGGGAGTACTCCCTTTTCATTGTTTGGTGGAATGGGTAGTAACACTAACCCACATTTCGGGGGTGCCAACACCCGACCGCAGTGGAAAACACCTCAAGGAAGTAATCCATTAGCCTTCGGCTGGAGCAAATTTCAGAACATTCCTTCTTCACAACCGGTGGCTGGGGGCAACCCCAACCAACATTATAGGAGCCAGGTTTCAGGTGGTTCCCCTTACCAAAGTCCTCCACATCATATGCCATCGGAACGATCTCACTTTCCATTGCTGGAAACTTTGAATTTTCCAGACCTTTTAAAACTCATGAACGATCCGGTGTGTCAAAACCCTACTTTGCCTCCGGTTCCCACTAATTTGCCTTCGGACATTCCGAAATTCAAAGGTAAGACTCGTGAAGATCCGAGATATCATGTTACAAATTTTCATCTCTGGTGCTCCTCGAACTCCCTAAATGACGACTCAATTCGATTAAGTATTTTTTCAGAGAACCTTAACGAGTGTAGCAGCAAAATGGTACATCGAATTTCCAGCTGCAGCATACAGTAACTTTTGGGATTTAGCAACTGTATTTTTGAATCACTTCCAACTCCCCGTTCGGTATGATGTCGACACAGATCTTATGTCTATATTTAGGAAGAACAAAGCCACTCACCTTTCTGATCACATTCAGGAGTGGTGAAGATGAAAGAGGCTCATCAAGGATGAAATTCCCCCAGAGTTCTTTTTGGAGTGGTATTTGAAATCACCGCTCCCTTATGTCTCTAAAGATGTTCGACTTCTAGGGTAACAATTGAAGAGGAAGCAATCCTGAGGACCGAGCAACTTGAATTAGTCTATGCTCAATCTGGTATTCTCTACGAGATTATACCCGATGCACCGAGATCTAATATTTATCTTGGTAAGCCCAAACCTGGTCCTCATGCTGATGGAATCGTTGGTTCAGTAAACTCATCCAAACTGGAGGCTTTGACGAAACAAGTGCATGCACTTTCCATGAAGTTTCCTTGCAAGCTTTATGGAGACGATCACCTTACCCATCAGTGTCCTCTTATGAACGAAGCCCAGAAGTGGTTAAGTGAGAAGAAACTAATTGTTCTAAAGGATCCTTTTCCCAAGGGACAAGGTTAAGCTTCTAACACCTCTAATACTGGGGGCACTAATCGTGCCACATCAACCGATGAGTCATATATCAACATGGTTAACTAGGATGCTCTTTTGTAAACAAGAGCCAGGAATTATAATCCGAAAACGCAACAGAAAGATAAGGAGATTCCTGAGTCATCTTCTCCTTTCCGCATTGAGAGGATAGTAGATCGTGTAGGACCTAGCTCAAACACCTTGTGCTATGTATGCATTAGAAGTTTTGCAAAGTTGCCCGTTGCAGCGGAATGCACTTCTAGTGGCAATAGGAAGTATGGACTCATCTAGTATGCTTGCTAGGTTTGACATGTCCAATATCAAACCACGATTTTCTTACCACGTAGCTTTCCAGATTAAAGTAGTCCATGGTTCAAAGACCATTGTATGAACATTCATATATGAAGGCACGTCGACGTGTGTAATGTACATATCATGTTGGAAATCCTTGGGCTCTCCTGGGTTAGCCCCGTCGATCACACCACTTATCGCGTTTGACAGAAAATATTGCCATCCGCATGGAGTCTTGTCAGATTTCGAGATTCAACTTGTCAGAAAAGTAGTGTCTATAGAGGTAGAAGTTGTGGATGTTTCTCTTGACTACAATTTTTTGTTGGGAAGAAGCTGGACATATTCTATGCAAGCTATCCTCTCGTCCGTCTTTCGAGTACTCATGTTCCCGCATGAAGGTAAGATCATCACTGCTGATCAACTATCCTTCACTCGGAAGAACAACACAACTTCTTCGGATTCTAACATCCCATGGATTAATTGAGCTCACCGGCCCAGAGAGAGCTTAGGAGTAGGCATGTATTCATCGTTGATGGGAACTTTTGACCTACCTGCTCATGTACAATATATTGGTTCTACGAGTACTAGTTGTTAAATTTTGAGCATTAATTCACAATACTCTAGGATCTTTACTGAGAGAACAACATGTATAGTATATCAATGCATATCAATCATAACAAGAATCAAAAGCATGAGAGACAATAGACACAAAGAGTTTCCGTGGGGAAAACCCTAAGGTGAAAAACCCCACAAATTCCTCAGAGATAGAGAGAGCAATGGCTCAACCAAAGTACAACCAAAATACACAGAGATAGTCTCCTAGTAGTAGATGATCCTCCTCCTCACATGTGCACCACTTTCTGAGTGAAGGAAGAATGAGTTTTTGAGTGATCCAAATAGAGATCTCCTTATCTCTATTTATACTTGTTTTGTTTTCCCAGTGACCTTATGGGGCCGACTTGTCTAGCTAGGTACATCAACCATATATTACATAAATTAGGGCCGACCCCACACATGGTGGTCTAATAACCCATCGACAAGTTAACATACTTGCGACACTTGTCAATACACATGACGACACTTCCGTATAGAGGAATGACACATCTCTATAGGAGTACAATAATATATAAATGAAATACATGTATGAAATACATTCCAAAGTTACATATACATCAACACTCCCTCTTAACTAGGAAGGTATTTCTCGACACAGATCTTCTAGCCCAAGTCTTCTTCTCTGGATCTTTGTCATTGATGCATCGTCATTGTCATCATCACTGCTGCTGCTATCTCAACCAATCCCTGAATCTACTCGGCATAGGAATTTCTACAGAGCTAGTCCTTTTTCATACTGGATGTAGGCCCACCACCTGCAGGTCTCCATCATCACTTGCCATACTGTGGAATCCTCAAGACTTATTACGTGCGTCATAAAACCTCGAAAGAGCATCCCAGGATGTTACAGGTACACAACTCCGACCTGTAGGATCTCCTAGGGCGCTATTACATGTGACCCCACCACAAAACCTCGAAAGAGCATCCCAGGATGTTACGGGTACACAACTCCGACCTGTAGGATCTCCCAGGGCACAAATTACATGTGGTCACCACAAAACCTCGCAAGATCATCCCAGGATGTTACGGGTACACAACTCCTACCTGAAGGATCTCCCAGGGCCCAAATTACATGCCATAGGACAAAACCTTTCAAGACCATCCCAGGATGTTACGGGTACACAAATCCGACCTGAAGGATCTCCCAGGGCACAAATTACATGTCCTCCCAGAGCAATGTCTTGAAAGAGCATCCCAGGCTGTTACGGGTACACAACTCCGACCTATAGGATCTCCCATACATGCTCATCTGCACAACTTGATCCACGACCACAAAGTATCATCCTGATACTCACCATACATCATCCTGATGTACACATGATCATCCTGATCATCATCACTGCATCGTCCTGATGCATGTCATCTGGAACAACATCTTGAAGCTCGTCATCCATGATCATCCTGATCATATAATGCATCTACCTGATGCATACCAAGTATCTACCTGATACATATCATCATACATGATCCACCTGATCATACAATGTATCCACTTGATACATACATAGATACATGATCCACACAATGCATCCACCTCATATATATCAACATACATGATCTACCTGATCATACATAGTATCCACCTGATACATATACAGATACATGGTCCAAGCATACAACATGATGTATATACAAATACATATAAATGATCCAACTGATCATATCCAGCATCCAACATGATGCGTACATGCATATACAAATAAATGATCCAACCGATCATATCCAGCATCCAACATGATGCGTACATACATATACATATAAATGATCCACCTGATCATATCCAGCATCCAATATGATGCATACATACATATACAGAGCAGTAACTGGAGCATCATCCTGATGCTTATCATCCAGCGCTTACATCCACAACCATGTGAAGGATCCTCCTTCCAACATGCTTGGAATGGCTTTTGCAAATGTGTCCATCACTTCTTCCTCGAAGTGTCATCAATCTGAAGAACACCAAGCCTCTCTCTGAAGTACTCGAACTTCACTCTGGCTAGTGGTTTCGTCAGCACATTTGCAATCTGCTCGTCCGTCGTAACATACAGGAGCTTCACTGCTCCTCTTTGCACCATATCCCTGATATAGTGGTATTTGATCTCTATGTGTTTCGACCTATCGTGGAACACCGGGTTCTCAGACAGCTTCACACAACTATGGTTGTTACAAAAGATAACAGTAGTCTCTAGCGGGAGATCAAATAACTTTGACAGTAGCTTCCGAAGCCATACTGCCTCACAACTAGCTTAACAGGCTGCAACATACTCTGCCTTGGCTGTACTCAGTGCTACGCAGGACTGCTTCCTGCTAAACCAAGAGATCACACCTGATCCCATACTGAAGCAGCACCCAGATGTGCTCTTCCTATCTGCAGCACTGCCTGCCCAATCTGAATCAACATAACCCTGCAGGTTAAACTTTTGACTCGCTTCATACTTGAGCCCATAATCAACTATACCCTTCAGGTACCTCAGAATATGCTTTACAGCAACCAGGTGAACAATCCTCGGATTCGTTAGGAACTGGCTCAATGTGTTCACCGCAAAGCAAATATCTGGTCTTGTGTTCATCAGGTACATCAAGGACCCAATCATCTGACGATACATAGAGACATCAACAGGCTCAGATGAAGCATCACAAAGAAGCTCCAGGTTCGATGCCATAGGTGTGGCTATGGCCTTGCAATCCATCATCCCGAACCTCTTCAGGATATCTACTGCATACTTCTCTTGTCCAAGGAAGATCCCATCTGCACTCTGCCACACCTCCATACCTAGGAAATAGTGCATCATCCCCAAGTCCTTCATATCGAACTCGGCAGCAAGCTTCCTCTTTGTATCGGAAATCAATCTGTCATCTCCTGTTACAAACAGGTCATCCACATATAGGAGTAGTATCACAGGATTTCCTTCCTCAACCTTGTAGTAAAGGTTGGAATCCGCTTTACTCTTGGTAAAGCCCAAATTAGATAGGAAACTGTCCATCCTACCATACCAAGTCTTAGGAGCTTGCTTCAAGCCATACAAGGCTTTCCTCAATCTGCACACATATGACTCCCTGTCATGTGTTTCAAAACCGAGTGGCTGCTCCACATACACTTCCTCTTCAACTACACCATTCAAGAAGGCAGTCTTGAAATCCATCTGGTGTATCTTCCATTTCATCACTGCAGCCAGGGAAAGTACTATTCTGATGGAAGTGTACCTGGCTACAGGAGCAAAAGTTTCTTCATAATCTATTCCCTCTTTCTGAGAGAAGCCATGAGCTACAAATCTTGCCTTTTATTTTTCTATGCTGCCATCTGCAGCATGCTTGATCTTGTAAATCCATTTGGAAGTCACAATAGACTTCCCTTCAGGTCTTGGGACAACATCCCAAACATCATTCTTCATTATTGATTGGTATTACTCGACCATGGCTTCCTTCCATTCTTTCTTTTCCGCTGCTTCTTCGTAATTGGAAGGTTCTTTGTTCATGATATGACAGAGTAAAGCAACATAGCTGGTATGAGATCTAGTTCTCTTCTTTGCTCCGTGTTCTTCTTATGGAATTCCAAATCTTTCTGCATCTTGAATGAGCTCTCTAGCCCATGTAGGTTTCCTCTCGTGAGAGTCCTTCTCACGAGGTGGATCTACAGGTTCTTGTGGATCTTCAATTTCACGATCAACATTTGGAATTGCTTCAGTCATGGTAGTGTCTTGAAATCTAGTTTCCTTGGGTTCTTCATAATATTCAACATGTGTCTTCCTTGATTTGATGAATGCTGAGTTTTCATCAAATGTTACATCCCTGCTGACATCAATCTTCTTGAACCCTGGAAAGTATATTCTGTAAGCCTTCGAGCTTTCACTGTAACCCAAGAAGATACCCTTCTTTCCTGAAGGATCTAGCTTGGTCCTCTTTTCCTTCGGGACATGAGTGTATACTGGACAACCAAATATTCAGAGATGGCTGACTTCAGGTTTCTTACCAGAGAAGACCTCTTCTGGTGTTTTGTTGTCCAATATCTTGTGGGGTGTTCTGTTCTGCACATATACAACTGTTCTAGCTGCTTCTGCCCATAGATGCATAGGTAGATCCTGGTCATGCAGCATTGCCCTTGCTACTTCCATGATTGTTCTATTCTTTCTTTCTGCAACTCCATTCTGTTGTGGATTGTAAGGAGCAGTCAACTCCCTCTTAATCCCTGAATCACTGCATAGCTTCTTGAAGTCACCTGAGGTGAATTCTCCACCATTGTCGGATCTGAATGTTTTGATCTTCTTATCAGTTTGGTTCTCCATCAAGGTTTTGAATTCCTTGAACTTATCAAATACTTCATCTTTATTCTTCAAGAAGTAAACCCAAGTCTTCCTGGAGAAGTCATCAATGAAAGAGACATAGTAAACATACCCACTCAGAGAACTAGATGACATCAGACCGCATACATCAGAGTGGATAATTTCCAAGATACCTTTTGCCTTGATTTCACTGCTTGGGAATGCCTTCTTAATGTTCTTACCTTTTGCACATCCTTTGCAAACACCTTCATGCTTGGTCTTAATTTTAGGAAGACCTTCTACAGCCTTACTTGCAAATGGTAATGCTCTGTAGTGCATATGTGCAAGTCTTCTATGCCAAAGTTCACTTGGCTCCATGGAATCATGCACCATGGCATGTTCAGGTTGTCCCTTCAATTTATACAAGCCTCCCTCTTGCTCTCCAATCACTACTGCATCATCGATAGTTTTACCTTTTGGCCACATTAGAACTTGGCCATCTACAAATGCAAACCTCATACCTTTTGCATCCAATGCAGATATGGAGAGTAGGTGCTTCTTGAGCCCAGGTACATAAATTACTTCTTTCATCTTCAAAGATTTTCCAGAATCTAGGTTGTATGAGGCTTCACCATTTCCTTTGATGGGGTATTGATAGTCATCCCCAAGTTTCACTTTATGGGGTGATTCATGTTCAGATAGATTTACAAAAGATTCTTTAAACCCAGTCGTGTGTTTGGAAGCCCCACTGTCAATAAGCCAATCATTACCACCATGAGAGATAGTACTTGTGAGAGCAGATATTAGAACATACTCTTCTTCACTTGATGAGTCATCATCACTTTCTGCCCTAGCCTTCTTCTTTGGAGGTTCATCATCTTCGGCAGCATAAGCATGGAACTTTCTTTCGCTGCCCTTCTTCTTCTTGCCGGAGTTGTTGTTGTTGTTGTTATCCCTTTTGTTCTTGGGACATTCTGAAGCAAAGTGACCCTTCTCATTGCATGTGAAGCACCTTAGGTCCTTCTTATTCTTTTGGTGATAGTGAGTGGATCTCTTCTGTTGAGAGTGCTCCCTCTTAGGCTTGCTTCTTTTGGTGTGAGTTGCGAGAGCTTGATCTTCACTTCCCATCTTTTCTTCTCATGCCACAAGCCTAGCTTCTTCTTGAGAGCATTCCTCCCACAGTCTACTGAAAGAGATCAATTTCTTTCTTGCACAGATTCCTTGAATAAAGGAGTCCCATGACCTAGGTAGGCCATTCAGAGTGGTCATAACAACTTCACCATTGTCCACTACTTCATCCACAACTTCAAGTTGTTCCTTGATCTGAGAGACCTTGGAGAAGTAATATTGAATGGTCTCTCCATTCAGCATCTTGACTCCTTTCAATTGATTCTGCAGAGTCATCTTCCGATTTATGTTCTTTCCTTCAAATAACTTGGTCAGGGAGTCAAACATCTCCTTGGGTGTCTTTAGAGATGACACATGTGGTATGAGATGGTCTTTGATAGAATCATAAATGATTCTCTTTTCCTTGACCAAGTTCTTCTTACGCAATACCTTAGCCTCTTCACCCTCTGGGATAGGGACCTCAGAGTTGATGTAGGAGTCCAATTCATTTTCTTCCAGGATTAACCCAATCCTATACTTCCAGGCTCGAAAGTTATCAGCCCCTTCAAGCTTATCCTCAAGCTTGGTGTGGTGAGACATCTTAAAGAGTACTTCAAATGGAAATAGAAGAGATTTAGGTTTTACCACTTGTTTTGCTGAAAACTGGATCTGATCCCGGATTAGGGTTTGTCGAAAAAACCCTAAAAATTCAAAATATGAATTTCAACTTTCTGAAAGGGTAGAAAGATGCGCCTTGATGAGCTAATCAGCCCTGTGTATTCAGAATTTGAGATTTGCAAAGCTTCACCCTTCAGAAATGCCTTTTTGTCTTCCCGGGTTCACTAAGGAGGACCCTAAATTAGGGTTTGAATTTCCCAGAGATCTACTCAGCCAAAAATATCGGTCCAAAGCTCTAAACTTTGATTTTTGCAAGGATCTTCCAGCTATGTCTTCAGATTCCAGAAATTCCTATTTTTGTGGAAATCTTAATTTTTAGGGCCAAATCTGAAAATGCTCAGAATTGAATTCTGATTGGATAGATAGATTCTCCTTGATGAGTAGAGTCAATCTACTATACTGATTTTCCAAAATCTGTGGAGAGAAACCCAATAAACAACAAACCCTTGGTTTCCGTCACTGCACAATGTCTTCTTCTTAGATTAGCTCTGATACCATGTTAAATTTTGAGCATTAATTCACAATACTCTAGGATCTTTACTGAGAGAACAACATGTATAGTATATCAATGCATATCAATCATAACAAGCATGTCAATCATCACAAGAATCAAAATCTTGAGAGACAATAGACACACATAGTTTCCGTGGGGAAAACCCTAAGGTGAAAAACCCCACAACTTCCTCAGAGATAGAGAGAGAAATGGCTCAACCAAAGTACAACCAAAATATACAGAGATAGTCTCCTATTAGCAGATGATCCTCCTCCTCACATGTGCCCCACTTTCCGAGTGAAGGAAGAATGAGTTTTTGAGTGATCCAAATAGAGATCTGCTGATCTCTATTTATACTTGTTCTGTTTGCCCAGTGACCTTATGGGGCCGACTTGTCTAGCTAGGTACATCAACCATATATTACATAAATCAGGGCCGACCCCACACATGGTGGTCTAATAACCCATCGGCAAGTTAACATACTTGCGACACTTGTCAATACACATGACGACACTTCCGTATAGAGGAATGACACATCTCTATAGGAGTACAATAATATATAAATGAAATACATGGATGAAATACATACCGAAGTTACATATACATCAACTCTAGCGATACATCATCTCGAGAAGTTCTTATGGTTAGTCATACGACTGATCCATGGATTCTTCCGACTCAAGAAGAACCAAATGTGCCCCTATCCATTGCCGAAGTTGCATACCAAGCATAAAAAATGCTGCAATGGATTATATCTCGACTCCGCCCGTCTCAGTTGAGTCAGATTTTGATTATGCACCTGCATGGTCAGTTGACTCTGCCCATTATTTTTACTGTCTAGATACTATTTTTCCTTATGATGAAGCTATCTTGAGAGCCATGGTCGGCCTGGATCATCCATGGGAACACATGCATCACAGGTCCTACTTTCTTCCGATCTAGACAAGATTGAAAAGGGTGAGTTTTCTTTGAGACCCGGTGGGGATATCGATTTGTCCATCACTCATTCTACTAAATAGACTATTTATACAGAAGGTAATATGGAAAAAACCACGAAAATGATATCGATCGATATTTCCATTAAACCCAATGTTGTGGAAAACATATTTATTGGACAAGACTGTTCTCCTCAAGATATCACTTTGTATACCAATCTATTTAAAGATTTCCATGACATTTTTTCCTGGTCTTACAAGGAGATTCCAGGCATCAACCCCTCCATTGTGGAGCACGTCATCATGACTTATCCCAATTCCAAACTAGTGAGACAAAAGCTACGTCCATTAAACCCTTGGAAAGCAGCAGTCATTAAGGTCGAAGTTGAAAAACTGCTTAAATCTGGTTTCATCTAGCCGATCAACATGACGGAATGGGTCTCCAACCCAGTCCCAGTCAACAAAAAGCAAGGAACCATACGTGTCTGTACGGACTTCCGGGACCTTAACAAATCTTTTCCAAAGGACAACTACCCCACAACATGTACTATGTACCATTATCGGTATTAATTTAATGATAAGTTATTAAGATGATATAGTTTTAATATTATTAAATATTAATATGATTTATTAAGTGGCATTTATACCCTATATGGATTTTGGATTTTCTATTGATGGTATGCTTTTATAGGCTTATTTATGCCACTTGGATGGTGGTGGTTACATTGATGAGTAACTCCTTGTCTATTTTTGGAGGAAATGAGCCACTTGTCTTTAATGGTTCATATTCTCTTCTATTTTATTTATTATATTTGTGGAGATATAACTCCTTGTCTATTTTTGGAGGAAATGAGCCACTTGTCTTTAATGGTTCGTATTCTCTTCTATTTTATTTGTGGAGATGTAACTCCTTGTCTATTTTTGGAGGAAATGAGCCACTTGTATTTAATGGTTCATATTCTCTTCTATTTTATTTGTGGAGATGTAACTCCTTGTCTATTTTTGGAGGAAATGAGCCACTTGTATTTAATGGTTCATATTCTCTTCTATTTTATTTGTGGAGATGTAACTCCTTGTCTATTTTTGGAGGAAATGAGCCACCTGTCTTAATGGTTCATATTCTCTTAATTTTATTTATTTTATTTTATTTTGTGTGTAAGAAGGTAGTGTATTAGTGTATGATAATATTGTATGACATAAATTTAAATATCATGTATAACATAATATGTGATGTAAGATAGATGAGGGGTATATGATATTGAATATAGCATAATATATATATAATTGTGTAATATGTGTGATAAATATAGTAATTAAATATATATATATGTATATATATATATATATATGTATGTGAACGTATGTAATGAAGTAAGTGTAAAAATATTTGAAAGTGTTTGGAAGTGTTGGGGAGTATTTGGGAGTATTCGAAAGTGTTTGGAGGTGTTTGAAAGTATTTGGAAGGTTTGGAAGTATTAGGAAGTATAGTGTGATCATAAGTATTATGTTAGTATATATGTTATAATGCGTACCTAATATGATAGCATTGTATTAAGCAATTATACCGTTGTAATTATATGGATATTATGGTATAACATAATAATTATATGGTTGTATAGGATATATGGGTTATATGACTAATATGTTGTGTATATGATTAATAATAATATGTTATATTATTGAAGAATTATAATATGTACGCAGACAAAATGGGTGCATGTATAGAAATAATACATAGCAATAGTAAGTATGGTGCATGGTCTGAATGTATGATGGTGTGTTGTATAGCTATTAATTATTTTATTGCAGGATATTAGAAGATTTTGGTGGCAGGATGTTTGGTTGTTTGAGGTGACTACGTATTTACTTTGGTCGATAATATAAGTAGTGTGTTGCATGTAAATAATTAGTAACGTAATGTATGGTTAGTATATGGGTATTAGATGGGATTGCTGTCAATGTATAACATTGTTATTGATGGAGTATGTATGCATGAAAGATGTATGATTGTGTATTTGTTGAGTGTTTACATAAGTCCAGTGTTTGTGTGATACATGTATTATTAATATATGGTTATTATATATATCATCGTGTGCTAATGATTATATATAATGTTATGATAAATAGTAAATATTTGAAATGATTGCTATGGTCGATGTATGATGTTTGATGTTTGATTATGTTGTTTGATATTATTGGTTGTTAATGATTGATGTTAGTTCATTAATGGTTGATATATGCACGATATTGTCATTATTGTATGTATGGCTATTATTGGTTGTTGTTGGTTGTCATGGTTGTTGTGTGTATGATTGATGAATGATGGTTGATGTTGAGTGGATGATGTATGGATGATACTATTATTCATATGGTTTCTATTGGTTGTTATTGTCGTCATTGGTTGGTATTGGTATGATTGATGTGCTTGGGTGATGTTATTGAGAAACTAATCGATGTTTATCAGATGTGGGATAGATGTGCTTGTTAAATATTAATGTAATTTGATTAATGTATTATGATTTGATTGATTTATTTCGATTGACGTATTCCGATTGATATATCCTGAATTTGATTGATGTATTATGATTGAAGTATTTTGGTTGATGTATTTTGCTTCCGGTTGATGTATTCTGATTGATGTGTTCATGTTGATGTACTATGGTTGATGTATTCTAATTGACGTGTTTAGGTTAATGTACTATGGATGATTTATCTTGATTGATGTATTTTGCTTCTGGTTGATGTATTCTGATTGATGTGTTCAGGATGATGTACTCTGGTTGATGTATTTTGATTGATGTATTTTGCTTCTGGTTGATGTATTCTCATTGATGTATTCTAGTTTATGTACTATGATTAATGTTTGTATGATCAGTTGATGCATGTATGCTTGTCATTGGTTAATATTGGTGTATGATTGATATATGATCAACACATGATTAATATATGGTTAAGGTATTATGAATTGATGTATTATGGACCAGAGCCTGTATCACTGATGTATGATTGATATTGGTTGACGTTACTAGTTGATACTAATTACTATTAGTTGATGTATAATGGCTTTTTGAATGTTCTCTAAAGAATTCTTATGCTTGTGTGGAGATGAAAGGTAGTATGTTTAACTACTAGTCGTTATGGACCTTTTTGGTTTCTTAGTTAGATCGAATTGTTGTATATAAGTCTGCTTACTTGTTACATTAAGCGCATAAAATTTTTAGGTGATCTTTGCGATCTTTGATAGAAAAATATCTTTGTGATCTTCATTAGAAATGTATCTTTGTGATACTTGTTGAAAGGTATTTTGGTGGTATCTTGGTGACATTTCATGTGTAACTATCTAGTAATATCCTGGTGGTATTTCGTATATCTTGTTGAAAAGTATGTACTAATTGTGTGACTGATTAAAGGATGATTCAAGTACCTTTGTTGAAGATGTACTTCATGTATCCTTATATATACAATACTAATACAAGTATCCTTGTTAGAAAAATATCCTTGTGATCATTGTTGAAAGCATCTTGTTAGGGTATCCTTGTGGTATATCAAATACCTTTGTTGAAAGGAATCTTTGTAAAGTATCATGGTAAATCTCATGCATCCTTGTAGGGAAAGTATTTGGGTGATAAATCATGTAAAAGCATCTTGGTAATGCATATCGTGTGATTGACTGATTGGAATGCATTTCATATATCTTAGATGCATTTCATGCATCTTGTTGATAGAGCATATGCATGATGCATTTCTTTTATCTATAGGTAAAGTATATGCATCTCATGTGATTGATTGAATGGAATGCATTTCACGAAGAAAGAGTACACACTTGATGCACTTCATGAGATTGGATGGTATACTTGTTGCACTTCATGAAATTGATTGATACACTTGATGCATTTCATATGATTGAAATTGATTAGAATAAGATTCAGGTAGATGCATTTCAAGTATTTTGTTGAAGAAGTATCTATATCTCGTGTGCCTTGTATATACTGATGTATTTTGTGTGATTTATTTCATTCATCATGTATCTTGAATATGTATTTTATGTATTTAGATGAATAGTCCATATATATATTTGCTGCTAACCGTGTGTTGTTGGAATGTGAAGAAAGTATCCTTGATGAAGAATATCATATAGCATATATTTTTATGCCTGATGTTAATCATATGGGTGATTGAAATATGATTTTTAGATGGATGTATCCTTGTTGAAGTTTGAAGGCCTTGTAAAGAGGTTTGAAGACCCTGTCATGGGGATTGGAGATCGAGTGTTTCTTCCTTGAGTCCACTCTACTAGTCTTGGTTCTCCCATGGGTAGTGGAGACAAACAAGAAAGTAGATGGTAGTGGGAAGTATTGTGGTTAGAAATATGTTATCTTTCTGAGGCATGTATGGGCATGTTTGTTATCCTTTTTTAAATGAATGTATGTAATATGCATCGAGGACGATGCATGGTTTAAGGGGGGAGGGATGTAATGATACTCTGGTTTATCCCATGGACATATTATTATTGTTGTTATGCTGGACATAGTAGAACAAGGTTCCTAGACTATGGTTTGCACATTATTATTATTTTTATTATATTGGACATTATTAATTAATTAATAAAATAAAACAACTAGATCGACCGGTGCCACAAAAGAGAGTATGAGGAACCATGATGTTAAGAGAAAGGGGTTTTGGGAAAAGCGTTACCTTGTGTTTTGACCTATGTGGATACGATATTCCCTTCTTGTGGAATTCTTGGTGGACCCTCTTGATTTATGCACCCTCATGTGTTATGCTACCCCTTGGTTTTTATTTTATTCTAGGATTAATTTTATTTGGAGTTAGAGTTTTTTCCTCACCTAGAAAATTTGTAACTCCCAGCTTAATAAAGACTCTTCCTCTCCCCTCTAATGCGCCCTCTTGAGAAGTGTAACTCCCATTTTTCTAATTTGGGAATGCAACTCCTCCCTTGTGTCTCCCTCTCCCCCCCAATTCGAATTGCTCTTAGGAAATGGGATTTGGGTGGATGGGAGCTAGTCTCTCTTATTGGTTATGCATGCTCTTGGATCTTGTTTTTTCTATGGTACTGGTGTGATT
This sequence comes from Larix kaempferi, assembly GCA_027924585.1. Taxonomy (NCBI): domain Eukaryota; kingdom Viridiplantae; phylum Streptophyta; class Pinopsida; order Pinales; family Pinaceae; genus Larix; species Larix kaempferi. The sequence goes on from BSBM01000289.1 coordinate 27,475,447, forward strand.
GGTTTTGGTTTCTCTTGACATGATTTTTTGCTGGTTGGTGCGCCCTTGCTGAGCCTATGCCCAAGTTGAGTTATTATGGAATTGACACTGTTTTGTCCTGTAATTGCCTTTGGAGATCCTAGATTGGAAGTGATGTGGAATCCAATTGCCATTGGATATGAGGTTGGACTAATATATTTATGATTCTTTTGTCCTGGAGCCACTGGAATTTACTTGGAGTGGAATACGAGGAAGCATTTCCATTGGGTTGTGGTTGGACTGATTTCTCCTGAAAACTTTGTCATGGAATTGCCACTAGAGATCTTGGATTGGAAGTGATGTGGAATCTACTTACAAGTGGGTTGTGGTTGGACCAATGTTAGATGGGTTTTGTGGTTGAGTGCACTCTTGCTTGTGGTATCATGGTTCCGGCTCGGGGGTGACCATTTCAAAGTGAGTTTTGGCTTGCATTTTGTCTACGGCTTGATGGAACGTGGCATGGTTGATTTCTGTTGCGTATTTTGCAAGATAAGTACTTTATGTAATGTTTATTTGAATTATTTGGATATGATATGATTATTATATGGTTTCACATGAAATTTATGAGAAAATATATGAGCTAATTATGGAAGAAATCTCTCATAGGTTTTAGTTACATTATGCTACTAGTTTTTGGTATTTTGTGAGCAAGTCCTTGAGAAAAATGTTTATTTGGAACCTATGCCACATATATGATAATTGTTCCTTTGTTATTTATATTATGTGTACTTTTATTGTGCAATATCTTAGTAATGATTGGAAACACCTCTCTACTGTGTTTCTATCTTCTATTCGAAAACTAGTTCACTGGTTGGGTTGTTTTATGTAGTTTTGAGACTTGGCATATGAAATGTTTGAGAAAATGCCTGAGTGAGAGAACTAAAATGATATCTTATAATTACATTTGAAATGTATGAATAAATGTGTGGAAGAGTTCCTATATAGTTATAGATTTGCTTATCAAAATTAGAGGAAATTTGAGGTCTAAAATGGGCCTCCTAAGGAAAATAATAAAATAATAGTTAAAATAATGAAATAAAATTTATTAATTTTGGAGGAAGAAAGAAAAAAACTAATTTTTTTGTTCATATTTTCAACATATCTCCATGTGTTTATACTCAAATTTCAAGCGGGAGCATTGGTTGGATGCATAATTCAATTCTGCATCCAACGAGTACCCACACTGCATACTTTTGACGGACCCCGCTACCCCAAAAGAAAGAAATAGCTGAAAAATGCCATGATGACATCAAAAGTATGCAGTGTGGGTATTTGTTGGATCTGCATCCAACCAGTGCTCCCGCTTGAAATTTGAGTAAAACACACATGGAGATATGTTGAAAATACGAACAAAAAAAAATAGTTTTTTTATGACAAATATCTCAAGTCAACCATTATGGTTGACTCATTTTATTGAAATTATATTGGTTCTTGATTTCCAACTCATCAATAAATTATGGTTGGCTCGTTTTCTTATAAGGCCCATTTTAGACCTCAAATTTCCTCTAATGATCCTAGTTTTGTTTCCATTCACTAGCTCCTTCGAAAGAATTGTTTTAAATGGATTTATGACTTTGGATGATAAGTGTTTGACGAAATATTTACATGATTTATACCTATGATAAGACTGATAATACATGGTATTTATATTTGGAATGAATTTCAAATGACTCTACAAATTGTTTATGCATTTATCTTACTTGATTCCTCAATTTCTAGCCAATTTGGAGAAGTAGATTTAACTGGTTTGATGAATTAATAAGAGGATTGTTTATGAGAGGAAATATACATCCATTTGGCTGTAGTGGACCTCTGATATGATGTACATGAGATACAATATTCAATACTTTCTTATTGTTTTGAATTTGGAAACTAGAAACATAAACTAGCTTCAAATCGGTGGAAATTGGTAATTAGTTTGTAGAATGAATCTATGTTTTCGTAATTTTTGGAATGTACAACCATATGCTCTGTTTTTAATACTTTAATTTTCCTATAGAATACTATTTTCCATTTCTTTACCCTCGCCTCTGTGTGCTCCGGAACTCAATACAACTGATTGGGTTAAATACCTAGCAGTGTTTATTAACTAGTTGCACTGATTTAGCTTGAAAGAATCATCGTTTATGTGAAAGGATTTGAACTGCAAATGAAAATTTATTTGGATGTATGTGCATGCGTAAATATATGTATAAAAAATCGTAATTGTAGTGAAAAAAGCGGATAGCTTAGTAAAACCAACAAAAACGTTGTTGAAAATTCGTCCAAGACATTAGGGTTTCGCTGGTGCACATTTCTCCTATGGATACGCCACCGGATGCTGGGTGAGTTGATCCGGATGGGGCTCATCCTCCCATTTTAGATCTTTTTCGTTCGTTGGTTTCCTCCCAACCTGCCATTCCGAAGGTCTCCGCTCCAAATGATTCCAAGTTTGTTAAAAAAATGGAGGTACTTGAAGTCAAACTGTCATCAACAACTTCGAAATGCAAAGTTGTGGCACTAGTAGAAAAGGGTTTGGTAGGTCATTTCATAGGTTTATGGTCGTCGCCTCGCTCCATAGAAATCTGGCTTAATAAAAATTGGTGACCTTTAATCCAAGGGGAAGTACAACAAATCTTTTGTGGGAAATGGTTTTTTGTATTCTATTTTGAAAAAAAGGAGGATCGAGATCTGATTTTCAGAAATGGCCCATATTTCATGGGACCAAGAGGAATGTACCTCAACATATGGGATCTATCTTTTGACCGAGAAAAGGATATACCAACGGTGGTTCCAGTCTGGGTTAAACTTCCACATCTTCCTCTGCATTGTTGGAATGACGAAGAGCTCCGAGCCATCGACAACTCGTTAGGAGAGTACATCGACAAATCAGAGCCAAAACCCCCAATGTATTCCTGTGCAAGAATATGTGTCGAGGTAGATCTAGAAAAGGGTCTACCAGAAGCTATAGACTTGTCAATGGATGGTTGGAGTCCCAGGAAAATGGTTGATTATGAGCAGATACCCTTTAAATGCAAGGTTTGTCATGAATACAGGCATTTTGCGAGGTTATGCCCCAAAAGAAAAAATCCAGAGGATGAGGAGACTCAAAGAGGGGAGTGGAACGAAGTCTCAAGGAAAAAAGGGGGTAAGTTCAATGCAAACATTGCCTCCAAATCCCCCCTTAAGAGAAATGAAAACTCCAACAAATTTCAAGTTTTGACAATAGAGGAAGATGAAGAAGAGTAGGAGAAAGAAAAGATGACAGAGGAGCAGTAGGAAGATCTGAATCAAGACAACATTTAGAAAGAGGACCAGACCAACCACACTCATCAGCACGCAACCGTAGGAATAGAGTCATCTTTAAACTCAGGAGGATCAGTAACGAGAGCCAAAGCAAAACTTTTTCAAGAAGAAACATCAGAAAGAAAAGAAGAAGAGCAAGAGCCCTTAGTCAAGAGAGGAAGAAGATTCAATAAAACAATAAGAGAGCAAGAAGCAACCAGAGAAAAGGCGGCGGGTAAGCAAAACAGCTTGGATCAGCATGTAAGAATAATATCCAGTGGAAAGTAGCACCAAGGAGTACAGGAGCAAAGAAAGGACATAGCAGGTCCTCCATCAAATAAAAAATAATGAATAAAGTCTCTTGGAACTACAGAGGATTAGGTGGAAAGCAAAAAGAAGAAGCAATAAAAAGATTAAAAAAAATGGAGAACTTAACAATCCTCATGATCCAAGAGACTAAAATGCAAGAGGAAGACAACATCAATATCATGAAACATGCTTGGCCCAACGGGGAAGGGATTGTTGTTAGTGCAACAGGAGATTCCGGAGGACTCATCACCTGGTGGGACAAGGGTATGTATAATTGTCATTCCTCTATTTCTAATCATCATTGTATTTTCGTTGAGCTTGAAGAGACCTCAAATAACAAAAAATTATGGGCCGAAAATATCTACGGGCCGACCATTTATGGGCAGAAGGAGCATTTTTGGAACCAACTAATAGACCAAAGACATACTATGGCAGATCTACCTTGCATTCTTGCAGGAGATTTTAATGTCACTATTACACTTGCTGAGAGAAAAGGGGGGTCTAAAGTTAGAGACCCATATGGAGAAAGATTGGAAGATTTAATGTCCATTTGGAGCCTTATTGACATTAAACCAAAACAAGGTACTTTCACTTGGAACAATAAAAGGATCGGTCCAAATCATATAGCGGCCAGATTAGATCGGTTCTTAATAAGTTCATCTTTCCTCTCCAACCCCAAACTTCCAGATTCCAATATTCTTGCTTCAGCTACTTCAGACCATAGACCCATCTCCCTCTTCTTCTCCTCACCTAAAACTTTGGGCCCTCTTCCTTTTAGATATAACCCAACCTGGCTCGAAAATGAAAATTGTATGGAAAAGGTGATAGCTGCATGGAGGCAATTCATCCCCGGATCTCCTGGTTATATTTGGGAGTCCAAGATTAAGATTGTGAAAAGTACGCTAAAAAAGTGGGTAAATATGAATTACACGAAACCAGGTGAGGACCTTGAGAAATTCCAAAAGGAATTGGAAAACCATCAAATTAAAATGGAGCAGGTTACAATCACGGAGGATATGTTAAGGGATGAAAAAGGTCTTGAAGAAAATATTCAGGAAGCTTCCAGGAAGGACGAGGAAGAATGGAGACTAAGATCGAGAAGTCTTTGGTTAAAGGCAAGAGACAGGAATACAAAATTTTTCCATGTACAGTGCAAGGAGAGATACAGGAAAAATAACATAGTGAGCCTTACAAAGGAGGACGGATCGAAAATTGAAGGAAAGGACCTCATTTTACAGGAAGCTAAAGCTCACTTTGAGAGATTGTACAATGAAAATGAGGATGTTCTTAAAGAGGACATGGACCAAATGAGTATGGAAATTCCCAACCTCATTTCCGAGTCAGATAATAAAAGGTTAATGGATCAGATCTATGAAGACGAAGTTAAAAAGGCAATATGGTCTCTTCATCCAAAAAAGGCTCCCGGTCCGGAAGGATTCACAATCCATTTCTACAGAAAGTGTTGGCATTGGCTAAAGAAAGATCTCATCAGAATGCTCAACTGGACCAGGAAAAGAGAAAGAATTGGAGGGGCTACCAATTCCACCTTTATTGATTTAATACCCAAGGAAAAAAATCCTCTTTCCATTGGAAGATATCGCCCAATTTCTCTTTGCAACTCTTCCTACAAAATTCTTACCAAAGTCCTTGCAAATAGAATCAAAGGACTCCTTCCCAGAATCATCTCTCCAAATCAAGGAGGTTTCATCTCAGGTCATAAAATTTATGACAACATCCTTCTTGTCCAAGAAGCCATCCACTCAAGCGTCTAGAGGAAAGATTCAGGTATGGTCATAAATCTTGATATGGCAAATGCTTTTGATAGAGTTAGACATGATTTTCTTTTCACAGTCATGGAAAAATTTGGATTTGAAAAAGAGTTTATAGGATGGATTAAAGCCTGTATAGGATCTCCTTGGATTGCTCCCTTGGTTAACGGCAGACCCTCATCCTTCCTCCGTATGTCTCGTGGGCTGAGGCAAGGTTGCCCTCTTTCCCCTTGCCTTTTTGTAATCATGGCTGACTCCCTTAGTTGAAAACTAAACAGTCTGCAAGCTAATGGTTCTCTCCCCAGAATTGTTATTGCCAAAGACGTTCCTCCTATCAATCACGCACAGTTTGTCAATGACACCATCTTGCTGGGCAGTGCTTCCCCCATCATCGCCTCTAGATTTAAACTCACCTTAGACCTCTTCCTGGGAGTCTCGGGGGGCAAAACAAATGGTCAAAAGTGCAACATCTATACCTGGAATATCAGTAACCTTCTCCTCAAGAATTTAGCCAATATTCTGGACTTCAAACCTTGTTTTGATTGGATATCCTTCAAGTATTTGGGCATTCCTATTTCTCACAAAAGAACCACTTCTTCAGCTTGGCACCCCATTTTTGAAAGAATAAAAAATAAAATAAATACCTGGGGATCTCGATGGCTAAACTTGGCGGGAAAAGTAACCTTAATCAAAGCTATTCTCACCTCCATCCCAATTTATATAGGTGCCATTTTATTGGTTCCAGCCTCAGTCATGAGTGCTATCTGTTTGGAGATCAGAAAATTTCTCTAGCAGCGTGGGAAAACGCAGGGTAAGAAATTCCATCTAGTCAATTGGAAAGTCATCAAAGAAAGCCGCAAAAGAGGGGGATTGGGGATTCGAGACCAAGCAACAATGAGTAAGGCCCTGGGTGCAAAAATTGCTTGGAGAATGATCACTGGCAAAAAAGAATGGTGGAAGGAGGTCGTTAGGAAAAAATACATTAGAGGATCTAGACAAAGATGTCTGAATAATCTGAAAGAGAAAAAAGGAACTGCTATATGGAGGCTTATATACTCTTCAGCAGGGTTGATAAAAGATAATTTGTATTGGATCGCTGGCAATGGGAACACAATTAATATTTGGAAAGACAACATCAACGGAGATCGACCCATTGGAGATATACAAGAAATCCAAAATGTTAGGATCTGGCTTCAGGATGAAGGAGTTCAGAAGTTAGCAGACATGGTTAATTGGACGTCTTCAGGGAAGTGGAAGGAATGGAAACACATGGAACCTCCGGACAATCTAGCATAAAATTACAAAATCTTTCTTCAACTCCTTCATGGGAAAGCTCCAGTCAGCACCAGGGTTAAAGACACCAGAGGGTGGGGGAAAGCTGGAAATTACTCGGTCAAATCTAGATATGAATATCTCACTACAAGCAATAACCCCGCTCAAAAAAAATGGAAGAAAGTTTGGAATCCAGACAACATCCCAAAGATCAATTACTTCTACTGGATTATGGCACATAACAAGCAGTTGACTGCAGACAATCTTAAGCTCCGGGGAATTGAAGGGCCATCTAGATGTCATTTGTGTCAAAACGCAGAAGAAAGTTCCTAGCATCTATTTTTAGAATGCAATTATGCCAAACAAGTCTGGAACTTGGTTCTCGGACCCCTTGCAAATGTCTTCACAATCCCCAGGAAAATCCAGCAAATGATGGATAGATGGATCAACTGCTTACAGGGAGGAATAAAGAATAAACCAACTCTGACCAGAATTTTAAAGCTTCTTCCGATGAACATATGCTGGAAGATATGGTTGGAAAGAAACAAAAGAGTTTTTGAAGACAAAACGAAGGCAAAGAGCAGAATAGCTAATAAAGCCATATCTCTTATCTCTGAGTCTCTGAGCGTAAGGGGGATAACAATTCAGCCTCAGGAAGCCTTAAGCTGGAATGAATTTCACTGGTGTCAAATTTTCACAAAAGAGAGATCTCTTCAGTCCAAAAGTTACCCTATCAGCCATGAGTGGGAGATAAGAAAAGACAAACAGTCCTTCGAAAAATGGTGGAAGAATCAAGCAAGATATACAATCTTTTTCGATGGGGCTTCCAAAGGGAACCCGGGGGAGGCAGGTGCGGGGGGGATAATCTTCGATCCCGGAGGAAACAAAGTTGCAGAATTTTCTTGGGGACTAGGCATCAGAACTAACAATGAAGCTGAGTGGTTGGCGATGTACCACTCTCTTGAAATCGCCTCCACTATGAATATGGAGAAGTTACAGGTCTTTGGAGACTCTAGGCATGTAATCTAAGCTATGAGGAATGGAACTCCCACTAAAGGATCTAAGATCCAAATACTTCGAAGAAGAATTACGTATATCGCTCTTCCTATCGACACCCTCTTCTTCCACGTCCTTAGAGAACTCAATTCCACTGCAGACAATTTGGCTAATGCAGGACCTTCAATGGAAATAGGACAAATTAAACATAATAATGTAATGGAGCAATGGTTTATACCATAAGGAGTTGTTTGATCATGATGTTAATTCTTAACCCAAAGTTTTTATGGGGTCATTACCTCCCTCACAATGGACAACAGGCTGTCCAAGCCTGTGCCCTCTCTTAGCCGACACACCATCGCCCATGTGCCCCCCCCATGGGCCTTACAGGTCTCACGCATGATCATTTAATGCACCAGGAGTGCATTTGGATTTTAGGCCGAACCATGGAGTGACTCATTCCTTCTGCTCTCGATCCGGTGCTCAGATAGCTTTACATCTCCATCCCGGCTCCTGAACCTCTGTTGCTTCCAGAAGAAGAAGTCTCTGCCTACATTCCATTCACTTTCAACAATATGGATGGGGTAAGATAGGAAATTGCCACGCTCAGTCAGCTAACTTCGGAGATAAAGGTTTATTTGTGTAGAATGTATTCGACAGTCTATTCCACTGTGGATCAATTTAAGGAACTGGCCATGGAAACCAAGTATGTCCATGCCCGTCTATCTTGTCTGGAATCTTGCATGGATGATATGGACCGGAATATCATTGAACTATTGGGGAAAGTGGACAGCATTAAGGAAGACATCTCTATCTTCGTCAACAAGACTCAATTCAGCCACGTCCAGGAAGCACCAACAGTCAACCAGGGAATGATGGAGGCAGCCTCCTTTCAGCAGCAGAACTATGGCTAATTTCTCCTCAAAAGAAATTGTGGTTAATGTCTCTCTTTACAGGTTTTTTCAACTCCATTATCTGAATGTATTTTTGCCTCTTGTTATGTAAACAGTTTGTAAGGTTTTATCCCAATGGAATGAATAGAATGTATAGGAAGATAAGATGCAAAGACTTCAATGATCAAAACTCTATCAAATTCCGCATTTTCCCCCTCTCAAAAGCAGAATGCTGGTTCCAATTTTTGTAAAGAATGGATATGAACAACCTTATATATATATATATATATATATTTCTACTGTTTCTGTTAAAAAAAAAAAATGTATAATGATGTAGGTTCACTTTTTGTTTCATTGGCATGGTTGTGTGTTGAATTTGTGCAAGACTAGCTATTTGTGTTAAATACTAGTTAAGTAGTCTTGTGGAGTCATTTTCGTAATTGTTTTGTTTAATTAATTGGAAAATGATAATTGGGCCTTATTTACATGATATTAGGTGTTAATTATCCATTAGGATTGATAAATTATGATTAGGTGATAAAAAAATGAAGTTATGTTAAGTGTCGTCAATTATGCGGTAAGTGTCGCAATTAGTACACTAATTACTAGTTAATCATGATTAAGTGAAAATGACATTTTTAGGTGAAAGTAACTTGTGTTATGGATTTTTATGGATGCATAATGATGTTAGATAGTTTTGGATAAGCTTTCCCAACCTTGGTTCATTTTTCTTGATCAGTTATGAATTTTATTTTAATTTATTTGGAATTATCGATATTTTTTCATAATTAGATTGTAGAAAATGAAATTAAATATTTATAAAATTATTCTGCTGTGCTAAAATATTCTAATTAGCCATAGATAGCTAATTATATGTCCCTAATACCCTTTGATATCCCCGGGGGACATTAAAACTGTACTACTGTGATATCTACAACATCTTTTTGTGTGTGTTTCCATTTTATATTTATGCCTTCATTTAGTTATGTAAATAATCTAGATTAGTGGTATTAGAGAAATATGATATTTGTTATTTCTTGGTGCATGTCCCCTATGAGATCCATGTATCAAGATCTTGGTTTCAAACTAATTGATCTTGGGAAAAATCTCTCTCGCTAGTCCAAGATACCACACATGGTAGAATGAAAGAGACATGACATAATAGGAGATCCTATTAAGTCGTTCCTTGAGGAATCCCTCACGTGATAGGGAACTATATGAATGATGATTTCTCCCATATCCTTCAACGATTGTTAAAGGAAATAGAAAAACCTTTAGCTAACAACCATTTCAAAGGTGAAACACCCTTCAAGGTAGAAGTTAGCTTTGACATTCCTTTATTTAAATTCTAGATAGTACAGATGATTCATAGATGATTGGATAAATGGTTAAATAAGTTAGGGGTCATGTCATGAATTTAGGTGTCTATTTGGTGAGAAACAGAGTGTGAAAGTTGTAGGGAAAAATAGTTCGGTCGAACTTTTAATATTTTTCGGCCGAAAAAATTGCTCTAACTTTCGGCCGAAAACGTTTTTTTCGGCCAAATGTTAGAGTTAACGGTGCCCTTTTCTATGCTTTAGGCTTGCAGGATAGAAAAATACCTTGGCCATTAATTTTTTGGAGTAATTTTTTGGCTGAACAACTTTTCAGCCGGAAATTTTTTCGGCTGAAAATTTGTTCATCTGAACAACTGTTTAAATATATTAACAGTTGTTCGAATTGTTGTTCATTCTTATCGTTTGTCTGCGATATTGTCACCCTGCTGCTTGGACACCCTCTTGCTCGACCAACTTGCTAGGCTACCCTCCGACACATTGCTCGAACTTGATAGTGTTCAACCACCCTGGTTTGGCCTCCTCGCTTGGACACCCTGCACCCTATGTGGAGTTGGTTCCTTTGAATTCGTTCATGGAATATTTTGGTTTTTGTGGTTCATTCGTGGCTACGTTTGGTGCGGTCTATTCATGTTTACGTCTAGTGTGGTCTATTCATGGTTACATCTAGTGAGGTATTGGAGTAGGTTCTTCGTGCTTCCGGTAAGTTACTACTTCCATGAACACCTGATTGCAGTTTATACCATCTGGTTGTTTATAATTATTGCATTAGTAGCTATATAGATGACATCAACGCATTTGAATGACTACTCATTTGGATTTTTCAAGGCGGTTTTTAAATCCCGTTAAGTCTACATTTAGATATGACTATAAATGAATGTCTTGCTAAGTGATGATAGATCAAAGATTGTTTCACGAGAACCTAGTTGATAAGAATAACAATCAAATATCAATTGTTAGTAGTTGTTTCTAGAATAAAATTTCATCTTGAAACCTCACCCATATTTCAACTATTAAATAAGTATTGCAATGAAGCCTTGAGAGTAGATAAGCCATCCCATGTTAGTTGAAATTGCATCATCCTTCATATAGTTGACAAAAATCTATAGAGCCATAAAGAGAGGTTCTAATTTCAATGGATCGTATCTTTGTGTTTTGAGAATGAAAACTCAATGCATTTCGATACCCATTGGGATCATCCTCAGGAGCATATTTAATTTATTTCTTCTTCTCAATTATGGTCAGTTATGCCTGGACATAATAGTTTTACTCTGTTTTTCTTGAATCTCAGTTATGGTCATGTTAGTCTCATTTTTGTATCTATCTTAATTCTGCAAAAGACATAGTTTCAGTTTGGATGATAGTATGTACTTTGTTTTTTGGACATAGGATATGCTGGTTCATCTATGTAATTGGGATTTGTATATGTAAAGTTTGAGTCATTTATTGGTTTATGTATTAACTCCTTTTTAGAGCATCTCATCTCGGAAGGTTGGCTGTATCTTTCTTTTATGTCTCGGTAGAACATATTTACTCTGTGTTTTCTTCTTAGTTATGGTATGTTAGTCTCATTTTTGTGTCTATCTTGATTATTCAAAACATAGTTTTAGTTTGGATAATAGTACGTACTCTGTTTTTGGATTTAGGATATGTTGTTTTGTCTATTTAATTGGGCTCTGTATATGTAAAGTTTGAGTCATATGTTGGTCAACATATTAGCTTTTTTTGAGAAGATCTCATCTTGGAAGGTTGGTTGTATCTTTATTTTATTTTTGGACAGAAAAAATTTAGTTTGTTTTCTTCTTCTCAGTTATTGTTATGTTAGTCTGATTTTTGCATCTGTCTTGATTTGGAAAGGACATAGTTTCAATTTGGATGATAGTAAAAAAATTGTTTTTTGGGCGTAGTATATGCTATTTTGTTTATGTAATTGGGCTCTATATATTTAAAGTTTTTACTATAATTTTCTCAATGAAATATTGTTTTTTTTTTTTTTTGAAAAAAAATCTATCAAGGAATTTATTTTCATACACATTTAATATGAAAGGGAATAAAAAATTCAACAAAGAAATATGTACAAAATTTAGTGGTGTCCATTTCATCTTTGTTTTGAAATGAGGGATAACTATTAGCTAGTGAATGTCTTGTCCTTGTTTGGTGTTCATTTAGTTACTATTTTTTGTGAAGTAGTCTAAACATTATAAGTTTTGGACTTTTGAACTATAATCATGGGAACCCTGAGTACGAATATTAGTCCTTGAGTTCCCCTTTAAAAGGAAAAATACAAGAGCTTCATCATACAAATAATCATAGATTAAATTTTAACTCCTTATAGCAACTATAAATGCTAATTCCATAGATTGAGAGGCATTCATCTAGAGTCACAATACTTAGATTGTGATTTTCCCATCACAATTATGTACACAATTTTTGAAAATTTAGATATTAGCATGTACCTTTGAATACTTCTACCAATGATCCATTTAGTTTCCAAGTTTGTTCCCCAATATTCTTTGGCTTGAAAAATCACTTAATGAACTTTCATTATTGGTATGATTAATTTTTGTCTTGGAAAGAAATGTTTGTTTTCATTGAGAATGTATGATTAAATATCGAGCATAATCTCTACCAAGAAGTTGCTATTCCCAATTGACTCTACAAACTATTCTAGTCTAAGTTGAAGGGACTTTTGTATTTGTTCCTTTGAATTGTAGGTTAACAAAAGTCTTCCACTTTTTGCATTGATATAACACTCGTGCTCGACTTCAATTGATAAAATGAACTAAACATTTCACTTTTAGTTTGAACTTTCCATTCCTTCAATTCCAAGTTTTCCTTGTGTTCCCTCTATATAGTAAAGGTACATGACATGGCTAACATAAGGTAGTTTGCCCCTAAACACAAACACATATAAGATAAACCCAACGAAAATAATTTATAGGTAACTTTTCAATTACCTATAGATCGGTTGGGGAAGAAAGTCCACCCCAAGCACTCAAGCAAATTGCTAGTGAAGTGTAGGTTGTGACATGCCATCCCCTTGTGCCAAACGTCCCTTAATTGATTTTAGGATGGACCACATTTATTTGATGTAATTTAAAAGGTTCTACCTATTCAAAGTAGATGCCCCACAATAATTGTTTTGCCACTCATCTCAACGACCTCATCTTGTAGGAAATTCAATGTTCTAATTAGTTGTGCTAGGGTTGATTATGCCCAAAAAATCGTCTCAAGGTAGGGTTGACTATTATCCATGTATCTTCCTTAGATGCAATTTTTTGGACAATGGTTGATGCTTTATATATATACATATATTAAGAGAGAGAGAGAGAGAGAGAGAGAGAGAGAGAGAGAGAAAGAGAGAGAGAGAGAGAGAGAGAGAGAGAGGGTAGGACACTAGGTTGGTCCTTCTCAAGATATAATATAGAGTATTTACTTAGGGGAAACAAGTCATTGATGAACTTGTAATAGTCATAAAATGGGGATTTGGTAGTGCGTGAGATCACCTATGCAAAACACATATACCATTTCAAATTATTAAGCAATATTTAGCATTGAAAAAACTTCTTTTTGGTCTCCTAAGTGATTTTGAGGAGTTTGGGAAAAGATAAGAGGTGTATGTTTTGTGAAATTATAATTTTGGATAGTAATAAATCATTAGGGATAAAGAACTATTGTTATTAGGGATAGATTCCTTAGAATGTTATGCAAGGATGCAAAGTGACCATTAGAAACAAATAATGACAAAAGTGATGGAGTGCTATGATAAAAATGAAGACGATGGTGAAATTGTTTTGAGGCAATAACATCTTTTAGAGACAATATATTTTATTTCTTGGTGATGGAATCTAGTTATCGTCAATTGTTTTTTTATTAAAATCAAAATGTAAAATTTGGAGACACAATGAGCTCATATTATTGGGTCAATATTCATGTAGAAGACAAAGTTAAATACATGGAAAGAGAGGGGTCATTGCTTGAGGAGTTGTTGGGTCACTGTTCGAGGCAAAAACGTTCAAGGAAATTCAATGGCACGATGCCATCTAGTGAGGCAAGGATATCGAGATCTATAAGTATTGGTGTTGATAATTGAAGATTTCCGGATTCATCTAGAGAATCCATCTTGGTATATCATGATTATGGTAAGTAGATTTATGCACATCTAAAGTTGTGCATATATGCTTATTGATTTTAGTTTAATGAAACATTGCAATTTTTAATTTAATATATTTTTTTTCAGAGTCATCTTTGAAAATATTGTCTCAAGAGAATGCTTGAATGAGGTCATCTAATCACCATTTTAGGAAATAGGATAATTATATGGCCATCGAGAATTCTCCCATATCATCCTATGGAGAAAGTCAATCTCGTCAACCTTCTATTGGTATAATTTTGTGTAAAATTTAATTATATTAATTTACATCAATTGTAGATGCACATGTTCAATAAGTTTGAGTCTTTATGCACACTTGTGTTTACTTTTGTAGTAGACCGAGGTTAAGTAAAGGGTTGCAATAGAGTTGGGGATGAGGATCAACATGCTCCCAATTCTCAGGCAAAGGGAGAAGGTTGAGAAAGGAGGGTAACTGTTGAATAAGATGTGGGTTGTACTCCCATAACAAATTATCTCTCTTATCTATCCGAGGATATTCCATGGAAAAATGGTGTCCAACAATTGACCCTTCAATGTTGTACATTTCACCATGTGAAGTTACAGGGTGATCTTGCTAGTTTGGATCTCCCACCTAAGAGTATACAAATTTTGGAGATGGTTTTGCATTCATTGCAAAAATTCATTGATGTATATCATAGTCTTGGGCCAACTACACATGTTTTTATTAACTTGATGCGGAGGAGAAGGGTAGGCGTGATGGGTCTCGACAAGTGGGACGACGTAGAGAAGAGGTTGACCGAACAACATGAAATTTCAATGTTCAATTTTAAATAAGTACCAATGCGAAAAATGCTGAAAGTGGAATATTTCAAGCACCCTCACATTGCACATTTGTTGTATGATCTGTTCCTTGCATCCCATGGTAGATTGACATGGAATGATGAGGTACCTATTTATTTTGCTAGATTTTTTTATGCAGAGTTTTTTGAAAACATGAAGCCATATTATACCAATGTTCCTTCCAAATTTTATGGAGTTGGAAGAGGTATAACATATAATTGAAGATGTGCTTTTCAAGATCCTACATTTCCTCGAACTCCACCTCCTTTGATATATTTCCCTGCTAGGGTTTTTAATTTAAGATCAAAGATGGAGCCTACATCCCAAGTTGGTAGAGATGCAAGTGACGTTGTGGCAGAAGGTTTAACAACGATGTTTGTAGAAGTTTATGTTGGATTGACTTGAGAGAGGGCACGAGCTAGTTCTGATCAAAGGTTTGTTTATATAATTGATGGTGAGGTAGATTCAATGAGTCCTGAAGATCTTAGGGCCTATCTGAAGGTATGTCATGATGGATGCTTTGAGGTCCTATCTAGAGAAAAGGACAGGTTTGTGTTTATATTTAATTGATAATTGTTTCATTAATTATGATAATGTTTGGTTGTTATATCTATGGCTTGTAAATTTAGATATATAGCAATGAATGTTAAATAGATGTTCATTGATTACAATTTTCTAGATTGTTGAATGGACAAAATTTTAGAGTCTCCTCTAGTGAAAATGTAGAACAAGGACATAGAGAGGTACATTTTGTTAATATAATTATGTTTAAAATGTATTATTGGATGTTGTTGAAAGTTCATTTTAAGTATTTTATGTATCTCCTTGTTAATGTGAACACATATTTTGAAATTGAAAATGGTTGTGCTCACATGCTTGATTAGGTTCATATTTTTTTGAATATATTCCATCTCAGTCCTAAGTAAATGTAAGCATGCTTTTAAATTTTTAGTTATGATTGAAAGTGTTACTTAATTTTAGTTTATTTTACTCATGGAATGTTTTATTTAATTATTAAATTTAAATTTTAGGAAATGTGAGCGAGAACACTATGGGCGGTGGGGATGTAATTGCTTACAAATCATTATTCTTTTCAATTTTATTTTTATAAGTTTATTTTAGTTTAAAATTGTTTAATTAGTATGAAATTCATATTTGCATTTACATATGCTATGGACATTTGTTACAGGTCGATCAAGAGGAGAGAGGGAAACGTACAATGGAGGATACTAATCCTCCTTTGAAATATAGTTTTTATGGGCCTCCTTTGTTATGTTCGGAGTAGCATTTTGAATTTGTCATTTGAACTACTAAATTACTATATGTGTTGAGTACATATTGTAGTTGTTTTGGATGAGAAATTTATTTTTGGATTACATATTGAATAATTTTGTATGATAAATGGCTATCATAATTTTGCATGATGTCCATGAATATATGTTTTATAATTTTATTTCAAAATCCCAGTCAATATTATATAGTAATAATATAGTTCAATTTTGTTAGGAGTGAAAATAACATATTGTGTTATGGCTACGATGCTTCATAGCATTGTTGTAGAAAAACATGTATCATGTAAAAGATGAATCTCATCAATGATCCAAAGCTTGTAGGTTGAAAGTGTTGTTAACAATTCCACTAGCCTAGTCAGTTCTTGAGAAGTCTCTATTTCCCCAATTGTCCTACATATAATGATTTCAATATTGTAGTGTTGTAGACAATATTGTATCATGTAAAAGATGAGACTCATCAATGATCCAAAGCTTGTAGTTGGAGGTGTTGTAGACAATTCCACTAGCCTAGTAAGTTCTTGGGAAGTCTCTATTTCCCCAATTGTCCTAGATACAATGCTTTCTAGCTTGTAGTGCTGTAGACATTAATATTGTATCATGTAAAATATGAATCTCATCAATGATCCAAATCTTGTAGTTTGGAAGTGTTGTAGACAATTCTACCAACCTAGTCACTTTTTGAGAAGTCTCTGTTTCTCCAATTGTCCTAGATACAATGCTTTATAGCATTGGTCCTTTATTAAAAATATTCAAATCTCATCTAAAGCTTGTAGTATGGAAGTGTTGTAGACAACCCTCTATCATGTAAAGATGAATCTCATTAATGATCCAAAGCTTTTAGTTTGGAAGTGTTGTAGATAATCCGCTATCATGTAAAAGATGATTCTCATCAATGATCTAAAGCTTGTAGTTTGGAAGTTCATGTAAAAGATGAATCTCATTAATGATCTAAAGCTTATAGTTTGGAAGTGTTGTAGACTATTATGTAAAAGATGAATCTCATAAATGATTTGTACCATTTGTAACTTATGTCTTAATGTTCATGTTAAATGTTTAATTGAATGTTCAAATGCTCTTATGACATTAATAAAACTCAAGTAGCATGTCTTAATGTTTAATGATTAACTGTGCTATGTAAAATACGAATCTCATAAATGATTAGTACAATTTGTAGTATGTCTTAACGTTTATGTTTAGTGTTTAATGTTCAATGTTGAAATGGTTTTACGACATTGGTAAAGCTCAAGCAGTATGTTTTAATGTTTAATGATTAACATACATGTATGCTATGTAAAAGATGAATCTCATTAATGATTTAAAGCTTGTAGTTTGGAAGTGTGTGTTGTATACTATTATGTAAAAATAAAATCTCATAAATGATTTACATAATATTTGTAGTATGTCTTAATGTTTATGTTTAATGTTCAATGTTCAAATGGTCTTACGACATTGAGTATGTCTTAATGTTTAATGATTAACATGCATGTATGCTAGGTGTAATTGGTATGCAATGAGAAGAAATAATGCGATGATGCAAATGCAAAATGCATGCGAACATAAATATTTGCACATACAGATGTTATAACTGAGTAATTGGTATGATAGATGTGATTGAAATCATGGAAAATGGGGATAATGGTCTTTTGGTTCTTAATCAGAATCAAGGATTCCAGGATTGTGAAGTTTATGCTAAATTAGAGTAGTGGTTAGGCAGCAAGCTAATGAATATTGGGATGAAATTTTCGCCACCCTTGAATCGAGAGACAAGGGTAGTGAAATTTTCATCCCAATATTCATCAGCTTGCTACCTAACCACTGCTCCAATTTAGCATAAGCTTCAAAATCCTGGAATCCTTGCTTTTGATTAAGAAACAAAGGACCCTTATCCCCATTTTCCATAATTTTAGTTACATCTATAACTCCAATTACTTTGTTATTACATCTATATGTGCAAACATTAATTTATGTGAAATCATATATATTAAAGGATTCCATATTGAGTGTGAGTGATGGTGTCTTGAATGTAAGAATAATATAAAATTTATTGAATTATATATCATGTTTAGTAAAATTTTAAACATTGTTCAATTTCATGGTGACCATATTAACAACTATTAATTTCACAATGACAAAAAATGATAAATGCTAAAAAACTTAAAGAAATTTATTTTTTAAATTTAAAAACTTAATAATTTAAGACATTAAAAATTTCACAAGTTATTTTCAATAGGTTTAATTGTTAGAATCTAATCAAATGACAAATATTTTAAATCAAAATTTTTTATTTTACAAAATGTCCAAGATAAGATTATTGGCAGCTAAAGGTCAAAAGTAGATTTGGGGAGGTAGTGGAGGATCCACTATCGTTATCTCATCCCTTAAAGGTCCTTTTGTACATATGGGTAACCGAATATATAGTTTTGGCCTCCGAATTTACACAAAATAAAATACATGAGAAGGCATGACCATTATTATGCATATCCAAGTAAACAATTAAATACATAAACAATCAACAATCAACAATGTACATCCCAAATAGACAATATATTGGTTGATTGAAAATTACAATGTTTGGTTGTTTCAGTACAAATATAATGATGATAGAACAAAATATATCCAATATATGTGTAATGCAGAAGATGTCAAGTTTGCAATGCTTAAAAACATCGCAATGGAATGTCGTCCTCAATTATTCATTCATGATCAACTTTTGTCATTTTCCATCTTTTAATTTTCAATTTTTTCTTCGATGGAACTTCTATTAATTTTATTCGAGATGCACATACTAAATGACTATATTAGTATCATATGACATCAAGTTCATAGTCCTGAAAGTGAATATAATTTTCACTTTGATGGGTTTATTGGAAAAAATAACCTTTGAATATAATGGATCCTATCTAATATATAAATCCTTTGTTGTTGTAGTCCTCCAATAACTTCATCTTCCTTTCAATGCATCACATCAAATAATATTTCACTTTTTCTTTGTTGTATATTGGTGCAATCACAGTGAAAACATCTCATGTAGTCAATGTCATTTTTTAAATGCATTATCAATAACAAATAATTTACTCTATATACATTATATACAATATACAATATTTGATTGATACTGTCATGTCCTATGATTTTAACTCCTCCAAGATTGCGAGTGGCATTTTCTCCTTTGGATTAATTTCTGTATGTTTCCAAGGTTTTCACAGACTTTTGTAGATTCATTGTTTTCAATGCAAATAGGACAAAATCATGATTTCTTTCTACTATCAAATACAAACACAATTTGGAAGGCTTTTGTTTGCATAGAGTGCAAATCTCTAGTCCCATGTATGGTGCTAGCTTTGTATGGGATTGATCTATCTATATATTGGATTCCAAGAAGCTAAAAAATCCCGTGATGTTAACAATTAATGAAGGACAATTTTAAATGTCACTGTATATGTTTTAAACATATATTTAAGACTTGTAAATGCTGTTTTTTTTAAATTTAAATTTAATAGAAATTTAAAAAACAAAATATATATATGCACACATCTTTTGATTGTTGATTATACTCATGGCTTAGATTTGAATGAGACCATTCGACAACTTGAGAAGTTAAATGAAATTGATCAGCATAATGTTTCATTTTCAATCTTCGAAGTGCTCGTTTTATACATGCTCTTGCACGATCGTGCTCTCCTTTTGCATGGCCAGTCTCAAAGAAATTCCAACGATGTCTAATCTTTGATGCTCTATGAAGTCGACATAAACAAAAGAATGATCATGAAGATTTAAATTGTCCTACACATCCATCTGACCATATCCAATGCTCATTGAATTCAAATTTACGTTTTTCCAGTGACTCATATAAAATATTTTCAATACAATGTTGTAAAAATGTGTATCATGTGTACGATCAACACTCATATAAAAGTGATATTCTTTGATCACATGAAGATTTCCATTCATGATTTCAATGCCATCATTATTTTCTTGAGCATGTCTATATAGAACATGGAAAAATATAGAAACTTAGTCAGAATGACAGTATTCACTTTGTATCTCCTTTTGTGCAGCGAATGTATAGTTTTATGCAAAATCAACCATAGATAGAATTGTTCCCAGTGGAAAAAATTCACGAGACTGCTTAAACTGTAGGTCTTTCCATTGTGCTCTATGTGAATGCTTGGTGTATTTATAAATTTCTTTTTAAAATTTCTTCAAAAAATACGTCACACATATTTTATCTTCTTCCAAATCAATTCTTTTGGAAGGAGCATCAGTAGAACTTGTAGCATAATTGATATATTCATATCTCTTCTAGTCAACAGTTACATTTGACAGTGATTGTGTTAATTTTTTGATAATTTCATTCCATTATCATTCAGGATCACTAAGAGAATAACATGTACATCATATCAATCATAGACACAAAAGAAATCACACAAGAGACACAGAGTTTCACCGGGGAAAACCAAGAAGGTGAAAAACCCCGTAACTTCCTCAGAGATAAGATAAGCCACCAAACAAGATCACAAGGATCAAACCCAATAAGATGTCTCTAGCAGATGCTCCTCCTCCTCCACTAGTGCGCCACTTTCTCTCTTAGCTATGCGAGCTTGAGAAGTGAGTGAATGATCTAAATGAGAGGCACACCCTCTCTATTTATACACTGACTTGACCTGCCAATAATCCACTGGGGCCGACTTGCTAATAAAGCCTAACAAACCAACCACATCACCTAATCAGGGATGACCCCACACTGGTGGTCTAATAACCCATCAATACAAGTGACGACACTTACAATGTAACTTGCGACACTTACAAATACAAATGACGACACTTCCAATCAGAGGAATAATACATCTCTATGGGATATACAATAAAGTACAAATGTAATACATAGAAGAATATCTTCCGAAGTTACAAATACATCAACACTCCCTCTTAACTAGGAAGGTATTCTATCGACACAGGTCATCAATACATATTGGCGCAAGTCTTCAATTCTGGAGCTGGATCATCATCACTGGATCACGGAACATCATCATCATCATTGCTGCTATACTCGACATCTCGATCACTGGGCTATCTCTGAAATCTGTTCGTCATAGGAAGTTCTACAGAGCCAACCCTTTTTCATGCTGGATGTAGGCCCACCACCTGTAGGTCTTCATCATCACTGGCCATACTGTGGATCCCAGGACTTATTACGTGCGTCAACAAAACCTAGCTCAGACTATAGGATCTTTTACATGTTGACTGTCACAAAAAATTAAAAGAGTGTCTTGCAACCTGCAAGAACTCTAAAGAGTATCGTAGCTCAGACTATAGGATCTCTAGGGCTGATTACATGTGACCTCCACCACAAAACTTTAAAAGAGTGTCTTGCAACTTGCAAGAATTCTACAAAGCATCCCAGGACGATTACGAGCTTACTGCTCAACCTATCGTATCTCTAGGGATGATTACATATGGTTAGGAAAAACCTTTAAAGAGTGTCTTGCAACCTACAAGAACTCTACAGAGCATCCCAGGACTGATTACGAGCTTACTGCTCAACCTATCGGATCTCCAGGGCTGATTACATGCCTCTCGTAGCAAAACCTTTAAAGAGCATCCTAGCTCAGACTATAGGATCTCCCAGGATCTTTTCTATGCTACATGCACAACCTATCCATGGCCATGGAGTATCAACCTGATACTCACCATACATCATCCTGATGTACATGATCATCCCGATCATCATCATAGCATCGTCCTGATGCATATCATCCAGAGCATCATCCTGATACTCATCACATATGATCATCCTGATCATCGTCACTGCATCGTCCTGATGCAAGTCATCCAGAGCATCGTCCTGATACTCATCATATATGATCATCCTGATCATTGTCACTGCATCGTCCTGATGTAATTCATCCAGAGCATTGTCCTGATACTCATCATATATGATCATCCTGATCATCGTCACTGCATCATCCTGATGCAAGTCATCATACATGATCCAACTGATCATAAAATGTATCCACCTAATACATATCATCATACATGATCCAACTGATCATACAATGTATCCACCTGATACATATCATCATACATGATCCAAATGATCATACATAGCATCCACTTGATGCATATACATATACATGATCCAACTGATCATACAAAGCATCCACCTGATGCATATCCAAAGCAGTAACTAGAGCATCGTCCTGATGCTCATCATACAACGCTTACATCCACAGCCATGGGAAGGATCCTCCTCTCACCATGCTTGGAATGGCTCCTGCAAATGTGTCCCATCACTTCTTCCTCAAAGTATATTCAATATGAAGAACACCAAGCCTCTTTCTAAAGTACTCAAAATTCACTCTGGCTAGTGGTTTCGTCAACACATCTGCAACCTGCTCATCCATCGCAACATACAGGAGCTTCACTGCTCCTCTCTCCACCATAACCCTGATATAGTGATATTTGATATCAATTTGCTTCGACCTGTCATGGAACATCGGGTTCTCAGACAGCTTCACACAACTCTGGTTGTCACAAAAAATACCAGTAGCATCCAACGGGAGATCAAATAACTCAGACAATAGCTTCCTCAGCCATACTGCCTCACAACTAGCCGAACAAGCTGCAACATACTCTGCTTCGGCTGTACTCAGTGCTACGCAGGACTCCTTCTGCTAAACCAAGAGATCACACCTGATACCATATTGAAGCAACACCCTGAAGTGCTCTTCCTATCTGCAGCACTGCCTGCCCAATCTGAATAAACATAACCCTGCAGGTCAAACTTTTGATTCGCATCATACTTGAGCCCATAGTCAACCGTACCCTTCAGGTACCTCAGAATATGTTTTACAGCAACCAGGTGAACATTTCTCGGATCTGTCAAGAACTGGCTCAATGTGTAAAATTAGTCACAACAGATCTATTGAACAAGTAAATCAATCACAACGGATGAATATAGAAAATATGGTGTAAAACTGTGCAAAACATGCAGTAGCGCTCAATATCCCAGTAAGGGTGAATGATTACAATAGAATACAGTAACAATGACTGAGCAATTCAAATTAACTAAGAAGGTCATTTGAATCACTGAATGGAGTAGCTTGACTCCAACTAGGAGTCCTCATCATCAATCAGTGGTGGTCATCAATGCACAAGAACCAGTCATCCAGGTGTCAATCTGAGTCTAACTGAGTGTAACAAGTGTAACTGAAGTGTGTAGCACTGATTAAGGGAAGGAGGCTCAGTGGGGGGCGCATGGGAGGCTAACTAAAGTCATAAAAACTCATCTAGTCAATCTGGAGGTCCAACGGAAGTGAAACAGTCAGTCGAAAGTGAAACTAGCCTCAAATCAGGGAGAATCGGAGCTAATTGAGTGTAACTGAAGTGGAACTGCAGTGGCAGGTGAAGAAGTGCGCCCTTCTTTGGCAGTAGGTGATAAGTGGGTGCCTTCCAGAATAGGAGGGATAAAACTCTGAAGTAAGTGGCTCCCGGGTGCTAGAATAAGGTGGCTAAGGTGCTGGAGGCATCAACCTGGTGATTGGGATGCATGCAAAGTGCATGCAAACCCTAATTGCATGCAAGATCCCGAAAAAGATGATGTGGATATCCGAACACAATGTGTTCACCACAAAGAAAATATATGGCCTTGTATTCGTCAGGTACATCAAGGACCCAATCATCTGACGATACATCGTGACATCAACCGGCTCAGATGAAGCATCACACAGAAGCTTTAGGTTCGATGCCATAGGTGTGGCCATGTCCTTGCAGTCCATCATCCCAAACCTCTTCAGGATATCTACTACATACTTCCCTTGTCCAAGGAATATCCCACCTGCACTCTGCCACACCTCCATGCCTAGAAAATAATGCATCATCCCCAAGTCCTTCATCTCGAACTTGGCTGCAAGCTTCCTCTTGGTGTCGGAAATCAACCTATCCTCTCCTGTAACAAACAGGTCATCCACATATAGGAGTAGTATCACAGGATTTCCTTCCTCAACCTTGTAGTAAAGGCTGGAATCTGCTTTACTCTTGGTAAAGCCCAAACTGGATAGAAAACTATCCATCCTACCATACCAAGTCCTAGGATCTTGCCTCAAGCCATACAAGGTTTTCTTCAACCTGCACACATATGATTCCCCGTCATGTGTCTCAAAACCGAGTGGCTACTCCACATACACTTCCTTTTCGACTACACCATTCAAGAAAGTTGTCTTGACATCCATATGGTGTATCTTCTATTTCATCATTGCAGCCAGAGAAAGTACTGTTCTGATGGAAGTGTATCTGGATACAGGAGCAAAGGTCTCTTCATAGTCTATTCCCTCTTTTTGGGAGAAGCCACGAGCTACAAACCTTGCCTTGTATTTTTCTATGCTACCATTTGCAGCATGCTTGATCTTATAGATCCATTTGGAAGTCACAACAGACTTCCCTTTAGGTCTTGGGACTACATCCCAAACATCATTCTTCATGATCGATTGGTATTCCTCGACCATGGCATCCTTCCATTCTTTCTTTTCTGCTGCTTCTTCATAACTGGAAGGTTCTTTGCTCATAATGTCACAGAGCAAGGAAACATAACTAGTGTGTGACCTTGTCCTTTTCCTTTCTCTGTGTTCCTCTTCTGGAATACCATATCTTTCTGCATCTTGGATGAGCTCTCTATCCCATGCAGGTTTCCTCTCGTGAGAGTTCTTCTCACGAGGTGGATCTATAGGTTGTTGTGGATCTTCTGTTTCATGATGTTCTTCTGGAATTGCTTCATTCATAGTGGTGTCTTGAAATATGGTTACCTTTGGTTCTTCATGGTCTTCAACAGGTGTCTTCCTTGATTGGATGTATGCTAAGTCTTCACCAAATGTTACATCCCTGCTGATGTCAATCCGTTTTGAACCCTATAAAGTATATTCTATAAGCCTTCGAGCTTTCACTATAACCCACAAAGATGCCCTTCTTTCCTGAAGGATCCAGCTTTGTCCTCTTTTATTTTGGAATGTGTGTGTAAACTAGACAGCCAAATATCCTGAGATGGATAACTTTAGGTTTCTTACTAGAGAAGACTTCTTCTGGTGTCTTGTTGTCAAGTATCTTGTGAGGTGTTCTGTTCTACACATATACAACTATCCTAGCTGCTTCTACCCATAGGTGCATAGGAAGATCTTGGTCATGAAGCATTGCCCGTGCTACTTCCATGATAGTCCTATTCTTCCTTTCTGCAACTCCATTTTGTTGTGGATTGTAAGGAGCAGTCAACTCCCTCTTAATACCTGAATCACTGCATAACTTCTTGAAGTCACCTGAAGTGAATTCTCCACCATTGTCGGAGCTGAAAGTCTTAATTTTCTTATCTGTTTGATTTTCTATCAAGGCTTTGAATTCCTTGAACTTATCAAACACTTCATCTTTATCCTTCAAGAAGTAAACCCAAGTCTTCCTAGAGAAATCATCAATGAAAGAAACATAGTATACATACCCACTCAGAGAATTGGATGGCATTGGATTGCATACATCAGAGTGGATAATTTCCAAGATCCCTTTTGCTTTGCTTTCACTGCTTGGAAATGCCTTCTTTGTGTTCTTTCCTTTTGCACATCCTTTGCAAACACCTTCATGCTTTAACTGGATTTCAGGAAGACCCTCAACTGCTTTGCTTGCTATTGGAAGTGCTCTATAGTGCACATTGGCAAGCCTTCTATGCCAAAGTTCACTTGGCTCCATGGATTCATGCACCATGGCATGTTCAGGTTTCCCTTTTAATTTGTACAATCCTCCTCCTTGCTCTCCAATCACTACTGCATCATCTAGTGTCTTACCCTTTGGCCACATGAGTACTTGGCCATCTATAAATGCAAATCTCATTCCCTTTGCATCTAAAGATGATATGGAGAGAAGATTCTTCTTGAGTCCAGGTACGTATAGAACATCTTGCATCTTCAAAGACTTCCCAGAGTCTAATTTGTAGGAGGCTTCACCACTTCCTTTTATAGGATATTGATAGTCATCCCCAAGTTTGATAGTCTACAAAGGATTCTTTAAATCCCGTTATGTGTTTGGAAGCCCCACTATCAATAATCCAATCATCACATCCATGAGAGATAGTACCTGTGAGAGTAGAGATTAGAACATATTCATATTCACTTGATGAGTCATCACTTTCTGTTCTAGCCTTCTTCTTGGGTGGTTCATCATCCTCAGCAGCATGAGCATGATGCCTCTTCTTGATGTTCTTCTTCTTGTAATATTTTCTCTTCTTGGGACAATCTGAAGCAAAGTGTCCTTTCTCATCACAATTGAAGCATCGAATTTGAGAGAGATCTTTCTTCTTATGATGGAAGTGAGAATTTTTCTTGTTGTGAGATTTCTCCCTCATAGACTTACTTCCCTTAGTGCGGGATGTGAGGGATTGATTTTCACTTCCCATCTTTTCTTCTCGATCCACAAGCCTAGCTTCTTCTTGTGAACATTATTCCCATAGTCTGCTGAAGGAGATCAATTTCTTCCTTGCACAGATACCTTGGATGAAGGAGTCCATGACCTAGGTAGGCCATTTAAAGTGGTCATGACAATTTCTCCATTCTCCACTACTTCATCCACAACTTCAAGTTGTTCCTTGATTTGAGAGACCTTAGAAAAGTAGGATTGAATGGTCTCTCCATTTTGGATCTTTACCCCTTTCAATTGGTTCCGCAGAGTCATCTTTCGATTTATGTTCTTTCCTTCAAACAATTTGGTCAAGGAGACAAACATCTCCTTAGGTGTATTTAGGGAAGACACATGTGGTATGAGATGGTCCTTTATAGAATCAACAATGATTCTCTTAGCCTTGACCAAATCCTTCTTGTGTAAGGCCTTAGCCTCATCTCCCTCTGGAACTGGAACCTCTTCTTTTATGTAGGTGTCCAAATCATTTTCTTCTAGGATTAACCCAATCCTATACTTCCATGCTCAGAAGTTATCAGCTCCATCAAGCTTATCCTAAAGCTTGGTATGGTGAGACATTTTAATGATAAACTCAAATGGAAACAAAATATTTAGGTCTTACCACTTGATTTGCTGAAAACTGGATTTGGAGTTGGATTAGGGTTTGTTAGAGAAACCCTAAAAATTCAAAATTTGAATTTCAAACTTCGGAAAGGATAGAAAGATGCGCCTTGATGACCTGGTCAAGCTGGTATACTTGGAATTTGAAAACTGCAAAATTTCACCCTTCAAAATTGCTTTTGAAACTTCCAGATTCACTAGACAGGACCCCGAACTAGGGTTTGATAAAGCCCACCCTTCTGCCCAGCCAAAAAGTTCGATCCAAGGCTCTAAAATTGGATTTTCTTGAGGAGTATTCAACTGTGGATTTAGATTCTAGAAATTCCAACTTTTTTTTGAAACCCTAATTTTTAGGTCAAAACTGAAAAAAGCTCAGAATTGAATTATGTCTCGACAGAAAGATGCGCCCTTCCAAGGAGAGTCAATCTAGCCTTCTGGTTTTGATGATCTGTGGAGAGAAACCCAAATATTAAGAAGCCCTAGCTTTCGGAGCTTCATAGTGCCTTCTTCTTAGGTAAGCTCTGATGCCATGTTAATTTTTCGATAATTTCATTCCATTATCATTCAGGATCACTAAGAGAATAACATGTACAACATATCAATCATAGACACAAAATCAATCACACAAGAGACACAGAGTTTCACTGAGGAAAACCAAGAAGGTGAAAAACCCCGCAACTTCCTTAGAGATAAGATAAGCCACCAAACAAGATCACAAGGATCAAACCCAATAAGATGTCTCTAGAAGATGCTCCTCCTCCCCCACTAGTGCGCCACTTTCTCTCTTAGCTATGCGAGCTTGAGAAGTGAGTGAATGATCTAAATGAGAGGCACACCATCTCTATTTATACACTGACTTGACCTGCCAATAATCCACTGGGGCCGACTTGCTAATCAAGCCTAATAACCCAACCACATGACCTAATCAGGGCCGACCCCACACTGGTGGTCTAATAACCCATCAATACAATTGACGACACTTACAATGTAACTTGCGACACTTACAAATACAAATGATGACACTTCCAATCAGAGGAATAATACATCTCTGTGGGATATACAATAAAGTACAAATGTAATACATAGAAGAATATCTCCCGAAGTTACAAATACATCAACAGATTGATCATTATCAATATGATATTTGTGGTGGAATAAAGCTATATTTACACAATGATCACATTTTTTTTCTTTTGTTGACATATTTCTTATGGTAAAATAATTCGTTGTCTTCTCTCTCACATAGAATTTTAGATATGAAAGCACGAATCGTGGAAGGAGGAGATGAATTTGGCCAAAAAGTTTTACCAAATTCAAGAAAAGTGACATAATATAATTCAAATTCCACATGGTAACGAAAACAACATGTGTCACGAACAATGATAGGTCTAACATACCATGGTTTTTGTTGTACAAATTAATTGATCAACATATTAATTCCATGGTGATCCTCTTTGAATTTATTGAAGAATTGTACTTGTGTCATTTCCAATATATGTTTTGCATGGGTTTCGTATTCATTTCATGATACTAAGTCGTCGTATCACATCCCTTGCATTTGGTGAAACTCGAGAATTTGTCAACCAATATTCATGTACCATAGCTTTAACACCTTCTCTCATTCTATCTTTGCAAGGTTGTCTACAAATAATTCCTAGGTCCGTCTCATACTTGAACACATCAGTGCACCATACTTGAAAACTTTGTTAATGAAAACTAAATAAACAATATAAAATAATCATTTCACGATGCAATTTATTTAATCTAAAGCACCGTTAAACAAAACAATGCGCCTTTACCATAAACACACCGGTGCATTATAACAAAATGATCACAATGAAAACTATGTAAGCGTTTTGTAGAATTAATAATAATAATAAAACTAACAGGGCCGACATGGTTTCACATTCAACCCAAGAAGTGGTCCCATCGCACCTAACGCCTTATATATAAAACCATAAATCCATTAAATCTAACATGCCTAAAAATAAAAATCCTAATTATGAAACCGTTAGAGGGAGTTAAACCCTAATGTAAAATTTTGCGGTTGCATAAAACGAAAGGAAGCAACAAGAAAACAAGGGTTCCAATGTTGAAGGTAACTATGATTTTTTTGTTGAATGTATTTAAAATCTAAATAGGAAAATAAATAAATCATACATTGTGATAAATAGTACTAATTTACATACTTGAAATTTCTTCTATGCAGGGTTTTGTGTGATTCTCCATACCTTACAAGTTTTGATCTTTAGAATACTTTGGTTGCTCCAAACTCCTCCCTGGTAAGTCTCTCTTCCAAAACTCAAAATTTTGGCAAACTAATGAAATAATTATTAGTTTTTTTAAACACTTTATAGAATTAGTTTTTGAAAAAGAAATTTTCGCTTCTTTTTTCAGTTTATGGGAAAAATAATTCATGCAATTTTTGATTTTTGATTTTCTAGATATCAGTGTGCTATATACAGGAACATCGATGCGTCATAACATAAAAAACACTATTAATATATACATTTTTTTAAAAATTATTTCGGAATATTGATGCGCCATAATGATATGCATGCACCGGTGCGCTATGATTTTCATGATGCACCGTATTGGCATACAAAAGAAAAATAAAAAAATATCATACTACAGTGCATATTAAAAATAAGGCTACACTGGTGCGCCTACATATACTAAGAAAACCAATGTCAATAATATTGCAAATTGCATAGATAGCTATTTGATATCAAATATAGCAGATATTTTCTTTTGCGGATGTTCCAACATGGTGAGTATGTGGTTTAACCGCACTGATGCGTACTTAGGATGCACCATTACAGTTGTATTATTATGGTGCACCAAAATAATTAAAAATCCCTATGGATTTATGTTTCAATTTAAAATGATATATTTATCTCAAATGTTATTTTAGAATTAAACAACATCAATTATAGTACTTCATAGTATACATATGTTGCTTAAACTCACCTTATTATTACAAAACGGTTTCGAAACTATATTGGAAGTTGGATTGTGATATGGTTCTCAAAATTTATTTTAGGACTGTAGACACGTATTGATTGTTGATTTGGATCAAGTCTAGGGAGAAAAGGTTATAATATCAAATGGATAATTCTTCAAATTCCAGCTCATTCCATATTTTTCAAATTTTACTGAGTTCTCCCTTTCCATCTCCAATAAGTTCATATTTTATTTATATTTTGATTATCTAATTGAATTTATGTTATTTATCTATGTGAATATGATTTGCAGGATCACAATTTATGATCAAGTTCAGATGCATAATATATTCCACTAGTTTCAAAACGTTGTAAGCTCTAATCGGGAGCAAGATCCTGCATGCAGTTGGTAGATGAAAATGGACAGCCACTTTACCCCCCTAATTGTAACATGCCATCTTCCAACCACAATCATGGGTCATCGATGGTAATTCGTCATGAGATGGATCTTTTTTATGACACCCTAGTAGTATGTGGTTATTCAAAATTTCAAGGGTTGAAGGAGAACCCTTAGTGTGTCACACTCATCCATTATACCAATGATCTACTACCTAATGTTGATGGCCTAATACCCCCTACTGTAATTAAAAATCCAATAGGTGATATAGGAAATACATGTAGGAACACTTCCCTATGCTCATTTTTGGAAATTTAGAATCCAAAACAACTATGTTTCATCCTAAATTGACCAACCCCGCTGCTTCTGTTCAGTCAACTGAAAATTCTAGTGATCCAAAGTATGATATCAATACGGTCACCCAAAAAATCTCTACCAGGAGACCCAAAAAGTTGCATGATTTGAGAGAAAGAATGTCGAAGTACACACGAAGGTTGGTCCAATTGTTGGAGGGTAGCGATGACTTCTCTCTTCCTGTGAATGTGCAAAGTAAATATCAAACTTGTTACAACCGTGCTTTGTATGGAACTTGGTTGTATTCTCTACCTGTGCCTAATGTTGGAACCGAATTATCCTTTTGTGGTAATAGTTTTATGATTTCCAAGTCTAATATAGATGCTGCAAATCTTGGGTTGTTTATCCTTTCACATATACTCGTTCCTCCCAAATAGTTAGTAGCACTTATGCGATTTTGCGGTCCTATCTAGGGTGTTTTTTAAGGACTCTAATATTATACTTAAGTATAGTATCCTAGGCGATTATTTTGGATTGAAAAAAACATGTATATAGATACATAGGAGAATATTAAATATGAAACATACAATTTACTAATGAAATGTGTAAATTTTGGCGAATATTATGATAAAAAACATATTTTATGTAAATATAGGCGATATTAGAGACTAAAAATGACCAAATAACGAATTTATTTTTTGAAAAAAAGCCTGAAAAATAACCAATTGGCGAAATTTCGCCCTTATAAATTACCCTGGTCCTATCTATTGTTGATCGGATTACTTGAATATTGTTAAATACAAACATAGCATTTTCATGAATATAGTATGCTCATGAATGGTTATGTTTATGGAAACTTCAACATAAAGAACCTGCAATATATCGATGGTTGTCCATGCACTCATGGGAACATTGCAGGGTTCATAAATAGTTATAGGTGCTCTTTATTTTCTGCAAATTGTTCATTTGAGGAACACATCAATGACTAGGAGTTCTTTATGAAAAGGAAAGCGTCCAAATTTGTTGTTGTGCCACAATACATAGTTTGTTTCCTTGTGACAAGTTGTTAATAAACTATAAATTTCATATACCACCAACTACTTGTCCAAGACGTCTTACATTGGGATTACCTTTAGATGTCCCTTTGGGGAGTAAGACAAAAAACTTTGATTAATTGTATTTTTTAATTTTCAATGGGATTGATGTAAATGTATTGCTCAATTTGAACTTTTGTTTTATAAATTGTTTGTAGTTGAACATTTATTGTTGGAAAAAATTCAAATGCTTATACAATATTTGTTTGCTATAATATTGGAACAAACCAATTGCACTGTGCTTACTAATTTCATCAATGTAATGTTCAATATTTTTGAAATCAGGATTTTGACGATGAGCGACTTGTCAACCATATTTCGTTGCACCCCACTACAATTTCAAATTGAGATAAGGTTGCAAAAAGAGCGCAAATTGGGGAGGAATCATACCAAGCATGGTTGAATCAACCACCTATTCAATTCCCACTATGTCTAGACTCATCAATTAGGAATGCCTACAATACTAGTTCTTCACATGTTGGTAATGGAGGCAATGGAATAGAGGTTGATATGGATGAGTTCTTATGAGATATGGGTGCCATGGACACAATGTTGTTAGATGCATTCCAGGACAATGAGCTAGTGGATGATGCTCATATCATTGATACCTTCTTCCATAGCCTTAAATCAGCTTCCACCACCCCTCTCTTTTGACTTGGCAAGTCAAATTCTACCCAACTGGGGACAACAATGTTACTATACAACTTGAAAGCAATTTATGGCATGTCAAATGCATATTTCTCGACACTTTTGAGGTAATTGATCATTAAGTCCCTTATCTTTTGAAGAATCTTGTCACACAATCAACATTGAAAATGATTGATTTTATGAACGTTAAATGACATTGCACATTTATATTTACCACTAACTACATGTTATTCAAAGATAAGGTACTTTTGAGTGATAATGTCTTGCCTAACAGTTGCGAAGAGTCAAAACAAATGTTGAAAATGTTGGGTGTTGAGAACATATCATATCATGCGTGTTTGAATGATTGTATTCTATATAGAGGTGAATAAGCAGACAAAGAGATGTGTCCAAAATGTGGGTATGAAAGGTACCATAAATTCAGAAACAAGGGTAAATCACATGGTCCTCCTCATAAGATATTGAAGCACATGCCTATAATCCCAAGGACTCAATTTATCTTTTGTTGCAAATAATTAACTATGTTGCAGGGATGGCATTCCTTGTACCGAAGTGAGTAAGGAGTTAGGAGAATCCCAACAAATTCAACAGCCATGAAGCATATAGAGGATACATGGCCCAATAAATTCAAGGATGAAGTACTTTGATTGAACATATCCATGGATGGCGTCAACCCATATTCCCTCCAAAACACTAACTATTTTGTTTGGCATGTAGTAGTGATCAATAACAATATCTACCCATGGTTTTCTATGAAGAATGAACATCTTATGGTGGCTCTTATAGCCCTTGATAGAAGACAAGTGAAGAATATGAATGTTTACCTACAACCATTGATCGATGAATTGAAGGAATTATGGGAAGGGATACAAGTATCCGATGTATTAATAGCCATCCCAATAGAGATGAGTTTTACATTGTATGGCATATGTGTGTACACCACACATTATTATTCAGGATTAGGAGTTTGATATGGTAAACATGTTGCTTGATTTGTTTATATTCGTAACAATATTTTTTGGCATATGTAATTTAATGCGACTATATTGATCTTCAACACTTATGTGCTTTATATACCATAACATCGTAGGTATTGTAACAAAAGGGTATCATGGATGTAAATGTTGTGGAATTTCTATGAAGTCTAAGTGGTCCAACCACCTATTAAATCTGGTGTATGACTGCTCTAGGGTATCCCTTCTAGAAGATCGAGCAACATCTACTTTCAATGGTAAACCAGAGAGAACCCAAAGGCCTGGAGTAATGACACTAGCTCA
Source organism: Larix kaempferi (assembly GCA_027924585.1). NCBI lineage: Eukaryota > Viridiplantae > Streptophyta > Pinopsida > Pinales > Pinaceae > Larix > Larix kaempferi. The sequence continues at coordinate 27,509,249 of BSBM01000289.1, forward strand.
CTGGATTAGGGCATATGAAAGAGATAAGAAGAAGGAAATTGTAGAAATATTTGATTCAAATGGGGAGCCTATGTTCGATTATCTTGAATTATTTGACACCTACGTTGAGAAATTCCCATTGGGATGAAAAGGAAATCATTATTTTATGAGCTTCGATATTGGGAGCATCTTAAGATTTTCCACTAACTAGATCCCATGCATATATTTAAAAATGTTTCATATTATTTGTGGAGGCACATATAATCTAAACAAAGTGACACATTGGCTGTAAGGAGAGATCATATTTCTTAAAATACTAAAAACAAGCATTGGACAAGAAAATAAAATAGAGGAGAGGTTGACCCCTCTTGGTCATTTAAAGAAGGTGATGTCCCATGGGTTTTGAAGAAACATGACCTTTATTTGGAAAAGGAAGTTATATTGGGTGTGAAGGTGCCTTTTTCATATGGGTATACTCAACGATGTTGCTTCATTGTAGATGAACATTTGTCGGGTTTGAAATCACACGACCATCTGAACCTTCTAAGGATACGTATGTCAAAAAAAAGTTTTTATCTTTTACCCCACAAGTTAAAATGCAATTAATTTTTATGTGTTCAATTTGTAGTGTCATTATCCTTTGTTCCGGCATGGGTGTGTGAACCACAACTTTCCTGAGGACTTGCGGTGTGCCATATCTAAACTATCTGCATTTGTACGATGGATCACATCAAAGGAGATTCACATGGCTAGAATTCCACGGTGTTATCAAGAGATAACTGAGATTGTTTGTATGTTTTAGAATAAATTGCTGACAAGTTTCATGGACTTGCAAGTTCATCTTATAATTCACCTAGTTGATGAGGTTGAATTAGTTGGGGTGGTCTCATTTCATTGGATGTTCTTCTTAGAGAGGTACATGGAAAAATTGAAGGGTTTTGCTCGACAAAGGGAAAAATCCGAGGGGTCTGTTAGAATATTGTGAACATATGAAATAATATCATAACACAATATAAACTATGGAAAGCATTACTAGTCTATCCTTCTATCTACCAAGCAACATAAAGCATGAAATAAAATTGTAGAAAAGAGAACAACAAGAGAACACCGATATACGTGGTTCACCCAATATGGGCTACGTCCATGGGAAGGGTTGCATCTTTCATAATTCTGCAAATAGATCTCCAAGATTACATGGAATCCTCACATATGCATCACATCAAGCTCCATTACTCAATCATGTCACAATCATGTGTGTACAAATGACATACACAACATGCGATGTGTGATGAACTACAATCAACACATACCCAAAAGGGTCTCCTTCACCTCTCTTATATACCAAGAGGTTTGGATTACAATACATCCCATAACACATGTGGGATAAATAAATTTCCACCTCTTTATATAGAGAATGGTTACAAAGGATATAATTACAATGATGCATGTGGGATAACTCTATTTTATAATATTAGAGTTATTTTATGCATTTAAAATATATTTTACCAATATATCACATAAGTCATCATTACATATTCTAACACTCCCCCTTAATGATGACTGGGAGAAATAATACAAATGGAAGGAAGGCGGAAACACACCAACATCCCCCTTGATGACAACTTCCAGAATGCTCCATACGATGCGAATAAAAAACACACTTTGCCTCATGGACTTGATGAATACAACATCGGCTTCTCATGAAACTGCATCCAAACCAAGTTGTATGATGAATGCTTGTACAACACAACAGTGTATGGAAAATACAACAGAACATGTGGCTGCAAACTCATCACAACCTGTAACTCAACGGATAGCTGAAAGAACTTTGCAATAGACTGCATGACGAAGACAAGAACCTCGAATCCATACATTGAAACAGTCTTCAAAGAGCTCTTACTAAATATTACATTGAGAATACAAGACCCAAATGGTCTATCCATCGAAATATGAGCCAAGCAGAAAGTCTTCACAACCCAGCTGAAAGATGCATGAACAGTAGAAGATGGATGTCCATCATACAATATTACTAGAATATGGTGATATAATATGATAAAAATACAACATTGCATTCCTTCTTAACATCAACCATCTTTGCTGTAGTCAAGGATAAGCTAAAAAAAGAGGAACAATGTTGAAAAACCAAAGATCCGCAACAATCATATGCTTAAACAAGGAAGGAATAACAGAAGCAAACTATCCCACAACATAGATAGCTAATTTGCACAAAAGAACTTCCAAGAGTAAAGCATATAATAAACATGACAAGCCCAAAAATCATAAGAGATGGTAAAATGACATTTCTCAAGAAGATATAAATAATAGGAATTGCTTATATGCTATCGCTTCTATGCAAGACCATATAAATTTTGAGCAAAATATTATCAAAAAAAGACATGACATGATATAATAAACAGAGGATCATAAACATGAGGTAGCATAATAGATACCAATATAGAATAATAAGCCAAGATATCACTTAAACATATGAAAAAATATAGTCATCAAGCAACTAATCTTAAGCATATGTTCATTTCTTGTTAACATCATGTTAATATGCAAGAGATGAATGCCCTGAAAATGTCAATGCTTCCATATAGGAATGTTAGAGACAAGAAACACATGTCAGTGCTTCCATATAGGAACGTTAGAGACAAACAACACAGGAACTAGATACAATCTTTGCAACACATGAGAAAAAAAAACTATACCCCAATTAAAGAACTTATGACAAGCCAAAAATATGATATCACATAGATTCAAAAAATTGATTTTACTCAAGAAATTAATTAGCAAGAGCATATAATGATCATAAAGAGATTGCTTACAAAAACAATGAAAGTGCTTTTACACAAAGGTCAGCAATAACATATAAATAGAACAATAATATCACTTATAGATAGGAAAATATAGCCATCAAGCAAATAAGTCCTAATCATAGGTTCATTTCTTGATGTCACCATTACCATACAAGAGATCCGTGCCCCTGAAAATGTCAAAACATCTTCCACACAAAGAATGTAAGAGACATAAACAAGAATAAGACAACATCTGTAAACATGATGAATAAGAACAAAAACCCTAATGAAAAGAGATCAAGAAGCTCATGACAAGAATTTCAAGAAAATAGATGAATAAAAAAACGAATTTTCTCATCAAAACCGAAGCCCAACAACTGCTAAAACACATATTTGTCACTCTACAGTAGAAAACCGAAAGAAAGAAAAATTTAAAATTTAAAATGACCATAACTCGGTCAAGATTTCCCAGAATTTGTATTATAACCCGTTTTTACAACTGGAGAATTCGTTCTGCATCCACCAACTCAAATAGAACATAAATCTGGGCACCCAATCAAAATATATTCGCTCTGTAGTCCGTGTGGCCGTCCTAAAAAAACTTGAAAATAACTAATTTTAAAATAGCGATATCTCCACCATCCGGATTCCAAACGAGACGATTGTTTTTTTGAAATTGAGTATTTTTGAAAGAGGAACTCAGATATGCAATTTATTTCTTAAAAATATGTATATAAAGTGTTAAAAAAATGATCTAAAATTTGCCGCCCAATTTTACATTAAACACTTCTCCACAAGGGTTAGGGTTTGAAAGAAAAAAATTCAATTATGTAGAATACAACCCAGATTTGAAAAACTACCACATGGGTATTATAGATCGGGTCACAAAACCATAAAAAATGAAGAGCCCAAGTAAAATCATGAACATATGTTGCTTAAAAATAAAAAATAAAAAATTACCGAAGAAGGTAGAGCATAACAACTTGGCTTTGATACCATGTTAGAATATTGTGAACATATGAAATAATATCATAAAACAATATAAACTATCGAAAGCATTACTAATCTATCCTTCTATCTACCAAGCAACATAAAGCATGAAATAAAATTGTAGAAAAGAGAACAACAAGATAACACCGATATACGTGGTTCACCCAATATGGGCTACGTCGACGGGAAGGGTTGCAACTTCCATAATTCTGCAAATATATATCCAAGATTACATGGCATCCTCACATATGCATCACAACAAGCTCCATCACTCAATCATGTCACAATCATGTGTGTACAAATGACATACACAACATGCGATGTGTGATGAACTACAATCAACACATACCCAAAAGAGTCTTCTTCACCTCTCTTATATACCAAGAGGTTTGGATTACAATACATCCCATAACACATGTGGGATAAATGAATTTCCACCTCTTTATATATAGAATGGTTACAAAGGATATAATTACAATGATGCATGTGGGATAACTTTATTTTATAATATAAGAGTTATTTTATGCATTTAAAAGATATTTTACCAATATATCACATAAGTCATCATTACATATTCTAACAGGGTCTATGGCAAAGGGATACATAGTATATGAGTCGTTCTACTATGCCAGTGAGTACATCAAGCAAATCCACCGCACACTAGGCACACTGATTTGGGATGACAGATGTGATGAGGACAAAAGGGAGGGAGAGCTAATCCAAATGAATGGAAAAATGCACATGATAAAGAGTAAGTCACTTATCTCTTGTCACATTTCTACATAGTAACTATTCACAATGAACTTCATAATTTATATTGGGTCTCATATGTAATATATGTTTATTTGATTTCATTAATACAACAACAAATTCAAAAATTGATGCCATCAATAAATTCATTCTTTACAACGTGGAGACAACATAGCCATGGGTCGCATTGTGGGAAGAGGAGGAAATGGAACATTGGCATGAAAGAATTTTGACAGTTGAACAGTAGAAGCGTGCCTTATCTTGATCATTTAAAAGAAAAGATGTCAATGATCTATCCCAATTGTTGGGTTGTTGACCAAGTCAGAGAGAAATATGGTGCATCTGATCCTTACCCGCTTGTTGAAGAGGATTCCCTGAACATAAGGATTGACTGCAACAACTTGGTAATAATCTCTTTGTGTTCATTTTAACTTTATAATGCACATTTGAATTATAACATCTACATTTTATATATTAATCGTCAAGTTATTAGACATATGACACTGTCATTTGTTCACTTTTTAACAAGTGCATTTGTTCCCATCTATGTGGGCATATGGGCATCATTTTTGCATCAAGGACGTCGATGATGGACATGCCACACAAAACTGTGGAGTGGAAGCCGAGTTCGATCAATCTAGCCATGCTAGCCACCACGATCAAAACCTAATAGGAGAGAATTTGGGTTACATCGAAAATATACAAGATATCATTCAAGTGGACTTCTCATCTTTTGAACATGTTATTTTTCGTTGCAAGTGGTGGGACACCTTCCACCACAATAATCTAAAGGAAGATTGTGATAGTGGGATTATGTGTATCAACTCTAGAAAGATGTGGGATGAAACTAATGAGCCTTATGCTTTCCCAAAATACTGCAACCAAGTATTTTTTTTACCACGATGTGTTGGATAGGGATTGGTCGTTCATATTACATGACCCTAGATCAAAACATATTTTTGAGAACAACAGTGCTATCATGCCAAGCAAGGAATATAATAGGGTTGATGGAAACAAATGGTGATATGTACATATTTTATTTCATCATTTACAATGTTTATGTATCATTTTATTATAGTTATCTTTAATTCTCTAATCATATTGTTTATTTTTCATCTTATGACGGTGGAAATGGAAAGTTAATTACCAGATGCTTTAAAACAATTATAGTTGGTTAACAACCAATCTAATGCAAAATGTGTCTATCTATCGAGTAATTTGTGATTGTATGGAATGATTGGTTGAAAAAAGAATTTTATTTTACTTGAAGGTATTTATATCTCATTGCATATTTAGTATAAAATATTAGAATTATTGTGGCACCATTATTATGGCATGTCGATATTGAAAAAATATAGGTTAGTGTGTATCATATATGGGCCGATATTTAATATGAATTTCTAACAATACATAAATAGTCATTTTATACTAATTATGTTAATATTAACTAGTAAGTAATAAACAAATTTTAATATTTATTCGAATTGTATAGTTCATTTACATATTAATTACACTTAAAAAGGGCATCTATAATGTGTGAATGCATTTTATTTATTTGTTAAGTAACACTAACACACTCTATCATTAGATTTCATTCTATTAATTTACATAATATTAATTCCTTCAATAATCACAAAACCACTTTCAAACTCTAACACTGCAATCACATTAAGGCTTTGCTAAATCAAGTTATTTATAACATTCCACCAACTCATCGTCACTAGCATAATTAATTCTTTAGCATGACATGAGGGATATTCATGACCAATCTCCTTGCATATTGAAGGGAAGTGTGTACCTAGAATATTGACCCTAATATACACCCATATCATAGTCTATCATAGGAAAACTCTTTATTGGGTTTCTAATAGTCAAATTCAATAATCTAGTTAGCATTTAGCCCCACAAGAACACATGTATACTCTCTAGACTATTGCTTATTGACAATTCGGTGCATAACAAACTTGTACCCAAGAAGAGTACATTGTAACGACTAAGTGATCTCTCCATTATAGTTATAAATTAATAGGGTCCTCGTATCATTTTGACAACAAAATTTGGCCATAATGACATCACTATTTTATTGAACTAATCATATACTTCTTAAATCCTCATTTAAATTTTAAATGTAATATTCAATGGTCAAGTGCACATTAATTGTAATATTTTTATTAAGCAAAGCTATCCTATTTATAACATCTTTTTTGACATTTATGTTAATAAAATTGAGAAATGTTTAAAGATGATGGCTACATTGAAATTAACATGGCTAATCCTTCATAGATTCCATTATTATTTTTATACTTAAACTTTTAAATCTCTTCATGAATAAGAAACTTAACCTTCCCAATCATTTTACAATTTTTGTAAGCTTACAATTAAGATGGATAAAATCAGGATTATAATAATTAAACCTAAGATAAAAAATATCATCTTATTTCCTATGGTGGTAACACCCTACATAGGCATCAATTTAAATTGTCATTTAAAATAGAAGGACAAAGGTGAATTCATTAATAAAATGAATATGGATACTAAAGAGATTTTATAAATCCTAAATTTAAAATGATCAAAACTATTTTTCCAATTTTATGTGCATAAAGAACAAAATTAATACTGACAAAATTAGAACCAATGTGACTCATAAATTCTAGAATGAAACTACTTAATAATCTATGTAACACCCCCCTCATCCAATCCAACCATCGGGAGGGGACGCTAGCTAAATTCAGGCTCTCAAATTTCTCCCCAAACCCATAATACGAATTTCAACATATACAATGTGTGTAGAAACGTAAATAAACATCACAATGGAATTAAAATCCATCCACACACATCTAGCATGCAAATAAAAGTATAAACATTACATGCATCAAATAAAAACATTGCAAATTCAAATGCATGAGAATACTTATCTTTTTCCAATGCAGATCCAAGCAACTGGCTATGTAAGAGTGATTTTCCACCCAACCATAGGCACTTTTTCCATCATATACTCTTTCTGGTAAGAGGCCACCCCCAAGCTGGGTTATGAGGCCACTAGGGCGAAGGAAACACCTACAGGATTCTCTCTCTAATCCCACAACCCATTCTGCTCTCTATGCTTAGCCAAATGCTCATACAGAGCTCTATAGGGGTATCACTCAGCCCTCACAACCTTGGCTTCCACAATACCTACCTCACACAACACCCTTCTAGCTTAGGCATCCCCTTCAACGATCCACGGTTCTCTTGGGAAATCCATCTTTCTAGGTGCTTCGAGTGCGTGCATAGAATAAGTCCAATATAATATGTGCTGCTATAGAACCACCTGTAGCCTTAATTTGTGGCTTTTTAAGCACCTACAAGCAACATAACTCAATGGGTAAGGTTTCCTAGATTTCCCAACCTATCTGCTCACCTACAACCATCATTTTTCCCTTCCAAATCTGCTGTATGGTCTCCAAATTCGAATTTCTGGGTTAGGGACAGTCTGGTATGCTCATGGAGAGCTCTACCTATTGTAGATCAACATGCAAGAAAATGAGAGAATGAGGGTTGACTCCAAGGCATATGGGAAAATGGTGAAAATAAAACCAACATAACTTCTGACAGTAGAAGAAAGGGCTACTAGTAGCTACAGATTGATTTCTGTTATGACAAAACTGTCACAAAATTGCAGTCAGTCCCAAGCTTCAATAATTGCATGAGGTGACTTTTCCCACCAACCTCACACATGCATTAACGATTGGAAAGTAGTAAAAAAGGAGATAATTGGATTATTTAAGGCACATGATAGAATTTGGGTGAGTTCTAAGGTTGACACTTGGTAGCAAGGATTTAGTCACCCATAGACCCCCTTTCCTCTTCCCCTATGGTGGAACTGTAAATGCTTTGGTGCTCTTTACACAACCATTCTTGGACCATTTTATTATTTATGCACATAATATTTACATATATTCTGAATCAACATAAAAGTCAACCAAACAGTCCAAATAAAATATATACATCATACATGCCTAGCCATTCACTAGTCGGGCCTTGGCCTTGAGCTCCACACTAGGAATTCACATTAGCATATTTACATCATTTACATAATTTTGGATAAATACATTCCAAATAAAAACTAGGGGTATTACAATCTAACAAAAAAAATATATTGAGATGATTGATTTTGTAAAATTTGTGATAAATAGGAGGCAAAGAAAGAACACAATTTCATTTTCACACGGACCATATTTAATAATGTAATAAAAAACTTTACTTAGATTTATATATTAGTTTCTTTTTCTCCTTACCTAAAGAACTATGAACTTGGTATTTATATTTCTTATTGCTCTATGTATCTTGTTATTGCAAATTTGTAATTACAAGAGTATTGTGTGACTGTACGCTTATAATTGAAATTGAAATTTGTAAATTTGCAAGTTTGTATTTTTTAATTGTAATTTTACAATTTCGTAAATTATTTTGTAATTTTGCAAGTTATTTTGTAATTTGTAAATTAATTTGTAAACGTAATTGCAAATTTAGTAATTGTAATTTCCAAGTTCTGATTGTAACTATAATTGCAATTTGTGATTGTAAATTTGTACTTGTAATTATCCAATTTGTAATTTGTAAATCTAATTAGTAATTTGTTATTGTAATTGTAATTGTAATTGTAACTTGTAGTTGTGAAATTGTCTTAATGATTGTAAATTGTAATTATAGCTGAGACTGTAACTTGCAATTATAACTGAGATTGTGCACAATTTGTAATTATAATTATATCTACTATAAAATACATCAACATAAATACATAAATAAATAAATAAAATTGCATCACACACATGAATCATACTCATTGACATAAGCAAAATACATCATGCACATGGCGATAAATATCATAAAATAATTTGACAGTCCATTGAGTTCATAAAAAAATAAGTCTATATATACATAACCATAAAAAAATGTACAATGTGATCATCAAAAGAATGGCCACCACCACCATCACCTAACATCATGTAATGTACCATCATCATCATCATCATGACCACCTATCAAACATAAACATCATCTAACATAACCATCACACGTGCATGAAAATCATCATCTAACATACACATCTACCATCACCTATCGAACATAAGCACCATATTACATACAAATAAAAAATAAGATAACATAATCTAGCATACACATCAAACATCACCTAACATACACATGCAAACATTACCTATCATCACCTAACATATACATTTAACAGATTTAAACATCATATAATGCACAATTCTAATAATAACATTTAACAAAACAAAAGCTGCATTGTCTAACATATTAACCATCACACACATCTAACAAACACCATCTAACATACACATCTATCAAGCACACATAGAAAACATATCTAACCTTACTTAACCAAATATACATCTCGAGTCCAATAAATGCTATGAGATAGCCGGTCCACCTTTGGAACCAAAAGCATCACTACCTCTACCAGCAGAGGCACGTGCATTGACACCTACACTAGCAAAGCCAGAGGCATTAGTACCTCTGTTAGGGAACAAAGAAGCATGGAGCGCATCATAGTTTATATCTCCCTGATGATGTATCTCACCTACTACAACCATCATATATAGATCTCGAGATATGGGTGGATTAGGATATGGTGGATGGTCGTGTTGGTGAGGAGAGGTTGGTCAGTCGACCCGTGGATCATGAGCGGAGATGGTGGTGGGTCGGCTGGGTGTGGAGGAGTAGATACTGGTTGTTCATCATGGTGAGGAGGAGGTCGATGAGATGTCTAGGCTCCATCCTCATGGTGAGGAGGAGGAGGAGGATCACCACCCTCATCATATGTAGAATCGTGCTCCAGCATCCAAGCATCTAGAAGGATGGATGCACCAATGATATACTACATCAAATGTCTCATATCTAGAGGAACCATCCTCTGTATCTCTACCAGGCTAGGGTCTTTCATTATCTCCCACACCTGTATAGGATGGACTCCTCATCGAGCCAACAATGTAGACAAATTGTCCGTCACATCCTCTCGAAACCTATCATCTGGCCTAGATTGTAGGCCAGGTCTAGGAAACATAGGAAACTCAGGCTACTCCATATTCCCATCAACCTGAATTAGGGGAGGCCCCTTCCCATTGTACGTGCCAATGTATGCAAAATATATAGTACACAACAATAATTAGACAATTTCATTAAACAATTTAATAAAATAATTTAATGAAAATTTTAGAATAAATTTCATTTGCATTAAGTAAGATAATAAAATGTAACTAGATTAATTTAAACATAATGCTAATATTACCTTTTTCATTTGGTGGCTCAGCTGACGGGATTTTTAATCATCCTTCCAATTTCTCAGAAGATCAACTAAGAAAGTGTTCATTAATTATCAACTGGGATTTCTGTAAACTTTCGATCTACCAGACAAAGTATATGTTAGACACTGCAACTTAAATTCGTTGTTAAAGCATGAAGTTGTAGTTTTTCTTTAAAACCCAAACCAAAAAGGTAAGCAATCATGGCAAGGAAATATTTAACCAATCCCATTCAATCAACTAATTACAAAAAATGAAATATTGCCTAGTCTAGGAATTCAAAACCAAATAAAATAGAGTCCTAGATACACCTGTAGAGAAATAATAGTACAGAGTATTGAAAATCTAATTCCCGGGGTTGTGATTAAATGAAATCAAAACCTATATAATCTTTCCGAAAAGAAAATATTTATAATCTATCTTCCAAACTCCTATAAGCATTGAATCAACATTTAAATCTAACTTCTACAAAATTTCTATTAAAGCAGCTACAAAAAATATGAAATTGACTATCTATAGAAAATCAATAAACACCTATAGGGATTTAATTTTTCTTTCCAAGATGTTATTACTCATGAACTTTGGATTAGCATTACTCATCATTCACTTCACACCATGCAAGTAAAAGGACTGATAAATCGTTCGAAGGAAAATATCACACTAATTAATAGTTGCAAGCAATAGAAATAAATGGAAATAGATCACTCATATACTCACACTGTCTAAATCAAATCATATGCTAATTAATATAAGGAAAGAGTAATTTACATGAAGCACTTGTTGACTGAGGGGGCCCTTCCTATAAATACAAGGTGTTTAAAGGCAAACAATCATGCAAAGCTAAGCTATCAACACATGAAAGCACGAACCAATAACAACAGTTCTATTGAATATCAGAATGTGAATACAATAGATGCTCACAAATTTCTTTGCTACTTGCTAACCCCCTGAGAGGAGGCTGAGCCCTTTTTATACATACAACAGATAGTTCTAATTTTACCCTGTAGTTAAGAAGATGCCTAAAATTGAGAAATTGTGGTCATCTGCATAACAAATTTGAAACAACACACTAAACATAGCTTGAGTTATTCAATCCAACCTTCCACTGTCATATAGGCTAATTAAAAAGAAAAGTACATTGATAATAGAATCACCACGATAATCATGGATTCGATCTAGCAAGGGAGCTAATGTCTCCAGCTAGCGCATGAGGGATGAAACTGACCACAAAAATTGGGTTATGTATCCAGGTTGCGGAACCACATCGCTTGGTTCCACAGCTCCATGTAAGACCATACATAAGAGTCGAACCATACCATATTCCTTAGCATCTAGGGTAGTCCTTAAGCCGATTCCATAGCTACTCCATTGGTTTCGTAGCTCTTTTAGTATGTCCACATAAGTTCTATAACTGCACCTATTGGTTCTATAACTGTGTAAAGGTTCCACAACTTTTCCTACTAGTTCCGCAACTCCTAGAAAAATGGTTTCTTTGATAGTTATAAAGCGCCAAAATTTCATCAATCAAGCTGTAAGTATGTAATCGACACCTATTCATCAAATACTAGACAAAAAATGAATAAATATACCCTAATTCATACTGTTACCACTCCAGGAGTCCTTCTAGGCTGTAACTCGAAGAATCCTGGTAACTTAATCAATATCTCAATAATATAAAAAGGTGGATCAAGTTGGACGACTCATACGAAACTCACTCACTCAAACATGCATATACATACTCAGATAGTCAAGGCTATTAACCACTGCTACTCATAAGGTTTTATAAAAGTAGATGTGTGCATAAAATATTATGCTAGCAAACTCATATAAAGAACATACATGAATGGCTGATCACAATATGAAAATGGTACTTGGTATTCGATTCATCAACATAGATAGGATGACAGCTATCAAACGTTAGATAAACAGAATAAGTATGAAATAAACATTTCACTGCAAGTACAAGAAGATAGGAAGAAAGGATTTGAACATAAATGGCAAAAGAAACTTATACAACGAGATGAAAATGAGAAGTCCAGAGCTATATTGCATAAAGTCTCCAAAATCAAACCCTTACTCCCTCTCAATTTCTAGGATTTATAGCCTTTACAACATCTTCCCAGATCCTAAGAAGCTGGGTCGAATTTACTCCAGATGGAAAATCCAAAACCGTTTCCAAAAACTAGGGAAAGCATCTTCTTTAATTTGGCCAAACTGCTAAAAAGGGGCTCAAAGATGGATTCGATTCTCCCAATATATGACACCTGTAGGAAAAATGAGAGAGATTGTTGTGATTTGACATGTTATCAACAAAAACCTCCGAGCGTTTTTCAAAATGATTCTTCAGTCGCTCATAATCGTCATTTGAAAAGGATGACTCTACACAGTAAAAACGCCATTAATTTGGCCAAACTGCTGAAAAAGGGGCTCAGAGGTGGGTTCATTTCTCCAAATATGTGACACCTGTGTATAAAAAAAAATAGTTTATTTTCTATTGATTTGTTGTGAGCAAAAACCTCCCTCATATTATTGAAATTCATTTTCATTTGCCCGAGACCTTCATTTCAAAAACATGTGTCAAACAGGCAAATTCTGAGCTCTGAAAATTGGGGCTCAGAGATGGATTCGATTCTCTCAACCTGAAACACCTATAAGAAAACGGATAGAGGTTATTGTGCTCTGGCATGTTAAGAACAAAAACCTTTGATATTTTTGCAAAATGATTCCCTAGTCGCTCAGAATCGTCATTTGAAAATGATGAGTTTTCACAGTAAAAACGCCAATTTTTTGCAGTAAATATTCTCGCCTCCATCTTGATAGTTTCCATGTTTTCGACAGCTGCTCTGCATGCTGGAGGATGTAGGAATCTTTCTTAATTTCTATCCACCATCTGGACTATGAGTCATTGCTTCAAGAGATGAATACAAGGTCAAGGTTAACCAAATTTGCCATCTGTAAGAAAATCTCTAGTTTGCAGCGCAATACATTCTCCTTTTATAACACTAGAGAGAAGTAACAAAACTCATCAATTTAACTATTATATTTCATTTAAAACCATTCTCACATGATATGGAAAAAAGAATCTTCGATCTCGGAAAAAGAAGAGTGATCTGCCAGCTTCTGCACTTTTGGTGGCTTAGGGCTCAAAATTTGTAATAAATAAACTACCGAAAGCTCTGTTTTCGATTGCTAAGGGAACCAATGATGGTATGTTTGTGAAAAGATCATGCAGAGTGTGACCAAGTGGTTTCTCCTTCTCCATCATCTACTCCTAAAATCTTTGTTGTCATTGGAAGTAGTTTATCAAAGAAATTTCTTAGACCTGCTGAGTACCAACAACGAATATTCGTGGATGGCCCTTTGCTTCTTTACACGATCTTTGACACCTCTTTCAATGTCAATGCTGGGCGCATGGGTATCTTCTTATCTGATCTGCTTTCATTTCAAAATTTCCTTTCACTTTTGGTAGCTAGGAGAGCCTCGAAAATTTCATTTAAGTTGTCAAAAGCTGGGTTTTCGGTAGCTAATGAACAATTGCCATGTCCGCCTAAGCTACCGAAACCCGAAAATTCTTTTTGGAGAAAAAGTGACATCAAATGTTATTTCCAAATTTGTTACATACTTCAAACTCTTGAAAAAGAACCCCAAATGTATATGAAAATAAAAATTTGAAAGACTTCCCATCACCTAGAAAAAACAACTAGTCTATGTTTATTTGAGGAGATAACATCTGGCTCCTACTTGGGGATGAAAGTCTCCCTATGAGGTTTCAAGAACCACAGATCCAATGCCTTTCCTGTAAAACAAAAATTAAAACCTATCCTCTAGTATCCCACTGGGCTATGGAGTCATTTAAACTGCCAACAAATCTCTGCAATCTGTCCACAAATGTTCAATTGTAAACCTGCTAGCAACGCCTTGCATCCATTGGGATATGGAGTCTTAGATGCCGCTTTCAAAACTTGATCCAAATCCTGCAACCCCGCTCATCATTTGAAGCCAAACTACCCCTGTCAATAGTGTCTTATATCCATTGGGCATGGAGTCTTTATTCCAAAACTGAAACTACAACACTAAATGCAAGCCTCACGCATTATGCAAACTTGAAATGCTCAGCTATGAGCTTATTCATCTATGCTACCCTACTCTAACTAACTGCACTGCTCATTATCAAGTGACATCATGCTTCCAATGAAGCCATGTAAGAAAATGATTTACTGATATCCTCCTTGATCTTGACCCAAAAAATTAAATGAAACCATAGCATGCAGAAATGTAGTTTGAAAGGGTGACAGAAACAACTATCATCTGGAAAAGATATTTTAACATCTGTGCTGCTCATAAACTCCATATAATCAGCAATAGGGTCATCAAAATCGTAAAAGAATACCTCTTCAAGCAGTTGTTCCAATTGAAGACTAAAATGTTGCTGCTGATTTCTCTCATTGATCTCAATACTAGATGCAAACTGCTCAACATTTGTCAAAGAGTCATATAGGATGGACTGTTGATCTGAGCTTTTCAGCTCATCATCTTCCTCTTTGTATCTGCTGCACTCTCCCTTTGTCTGCAAATAAAAAATCTAAGGGCTGCCCTTACTATCCTCTGCATATTCAAATCTGTCACATGCTAATGTAAAGACCTGCTCATCATCATTCGGGTTTCCAAAGGGGACAATCTCAACTTCATGACACCCTAAGTCGGTAGGTGTATTTGATACAATGTCAAAGGCATCCATACTATGGTTATCATCCTAAAGATCATCAATGTCTCGGTCACAATGAGAGATATCCCCTATAACAACATACTCTTCATGATTTTCTGAGTCTTTAGTTAATAAATTGAATTCATGACAACATTCAGGAAATAGAAGGTCAGCTGAAAAAATTCCTTTGCAGAACAAATGAAAGGTAGTATGAAAATCTGCCAAAGAGCTGATAATGGAAATAGGAAGAGACCAGAACCAATCACGCGCAATCCCCTCTAATGAATACCAGAAGAGCTTAATCCTAACATCTTCATGTACAATTTGTAACCGATGAATGCAATCATGAAAGTCAAGCAAATGTTCAGCTGGCACTTCCCACTTTTCACCTCGAAATACGGGAAGGTTATTTTCCCATTCATCTCTACTGGGCACTGGATTAGGGAAACCAACAATTTTTGAAAAATCACAGAACGCATACCTCTTTGCCAATATCTGGTTCATGTCATACCAGTGGAGTCGTCAACCGATTTCTGAGCAATGGAGTCGCCACTGAATCTGTCCTTCATGGAGTCACCAGATAGATTATTAAAACCAAGAAAATGTCTAGTCTTTGTCTATCATCAAAGCTAGATCTATTTTGTTCTCCCAGGGAAGCTGAGCTTCAATCTCCTTTCCCCGGCAACGACGCCATTTTGTTATCACTCCAGGAGTCCTTCTAGGCTGTAACTTGAAGAAGCCTGGTAACTTAATCAATATCTCAATAATATAGAAAGGTGGATCAAGTTGGATGACTCATACGAAACTCACTCACTCAAACATGCATAGACATACTCAGATAGTCAAGGCTTTTAACCACTACGGCTCATAAGGTTTTATAAAAGTAGATGCGTGCAGAAAAAATTATGCTAGCAGACTCATATAAAGAACATACATGAATGGCTGATCACAATATGAAAATGGTACTTGGTATTCGATTCACCAAAATAGATAGGATGATAGCTATCAAACGTTAGATAAAAAGAATAAGTATGAAATAAACATTTCACTGCAAGCACAAGAAGATAGGAAGAAAGGATCTGAACATAAATGGAAAAAGAAGCTTATACAACGAGATGAAAATGAGAAGTCTAGAGCTATATTGCATAAAGTCTCCAAAATCGAACCCTTACTCCCTCTCAAGTTCTAGGATTTATAGCTTGTACAACATCTTCCCAGATCCTAAGAAGCTGGGTCGAATTTACTCTAGATGGAAAATCCAAAACCTTTTCCAAAAACTTGGGAAATCATCGTCTTTAATTTGGCCAAACTGCTAAAAAGGGGCTCAGAGATGGATTCGATTCTCCCAATCAGTGACACTTGTAGGAAACTGATATAGTTTATTGTGCTCTGACATGTTAGTAACAAAAACCTCCGAGCGTTTTGTAAAATGATTCTTCAGTCGCTCAGAATCGTCATTTGAAAAGGATGACTCTACACAGTAAAAACACCATTAATTTGGCCAAACTGCTGAAAAAGGGGCTCAGAGGTGGGTTCAGTTCTCCAAATATGTGACACCTGTGTATAAACAAAAATAGGTTATTGTCTATTGATTTGTTTTGAGCAAAAACCTCCCTCATATTATTGAAATTCATTTTCATTTTCCCGAGACCTTCATTTCAAAAACAAGTGTCAAACAGGCAAATTATGAGCTCCGAATTTTGGGGCTCAGAGATGGATTCGATTCTCTCAACCTGCAACAGCTGTAGGAAAACGAAGAGAGGTTATTGTGCTCTGGCATGTTAGGAACAAAAATATCCGAGCATATTGCAAAATAATTCCCCAGTCGCTCAAAATAGTCATTTGAAAATGATGACTTTTCACAGTAAAAACGACATTTTTTTGCAGTAAATATTCTCGCCTCCATCTTGATAGTTTCCATGTTTTCGACAGCTGCTCTGCACGCTGGAGGATGTAGGAATATTTCTTAATTTATATCCACCATCTAGACTATGAGTCATTGCTTCAAGAGATGGATACAAGGTCAAGGTTAACCAAATCTGCCACCTATAAGTAAATCTCCAGTTTGCAGCGCAATACATTCTCCTTTTATAACATTAGAGAGAAGTAACAAAACTCATCAATTTAACTATTATATTTCATTTAAAACCATTCTCACATGATCTGGAAAAAAGAATCTTCGATCTGGGCAAAAGAAGAGTGATCTGCTAGCTTCTGCACTTTTGGTGGCTTAGGGCTCAAAATTTGTAATGAATAAACTATTGAAAGATCTGTTTTCGATTGCTAAGGGAACTAGTGATGGTATATTTGTGAAAAGATCATGCAGAGCGTGGCCAAGTGGTTTCTCCTTCTCCATCATCTACTCCTAAAATTTGTGTTGTCATTGGAAACAATTTATCAAATAAATTTCTCAGACCTGTTGAGTACCAACGACGAATATTCGTGGATGGCCCTTTGCTTCTTTACACGATCTTTGATACCTCTTTCACTGTTAATGCTGGGCGCGTGGGTATCTTCTTATCTGATCTACTTTCATTTCAAAATTTCCTTTCACTTTCGGTAGCTAGGAGAGCCTCAAAAATTTCATTTAAGCTGCCGAAAGCTGGGTTTTCGGTAGCTAATGAACAATTGCCATGTCCGCCTAAGCTACCAAAACCCGAAAATTCTTTTTGGAGAAAAAGTAACATCAAATTTTATTTCCAACTTTGTTACATACTTCAAACTCTTGAAAAAGAATCCCAAATGTATATGAAAATAAAAATTTGAAAGACCTCCCATCACCTAGAAAAAACAACTAGTCTATGTTTATTTGAGGAGATAACACATACCATTACCAAAATTATGCATTTCTATCATGAAGAGGGGAAGATATGTGTATAACAAAGGTCAAAAGATAGGTCAAAGTGGTAAAAAAGGTGATTAAAAGATTCCAAATACAGAGTTGTCATCTCCCCCAACCAATATTATAGCAAGTACTCATGCAAGACAAGGCTACTCTTGGCTAGTGGAGGTACCAGGGGTATCTACCTTGCACTCATCATTCCATCTGTAAGAAGAATGCCCCTCTTTTGTTTCTGTATAGAACCCCATATGATGAGTGACTATATTCCATAAATATTCCTCTATTCTCTATAACTGGAATGTTAGGAACCCATGTCTTTACTTTGTTAGTATATTGTTTTTGGACGCATATGCTTTGTAAGTTGTCCCGTAGTATTTGTTGATCAATAGTTTGTGTTGTTGTTGTTGGCGCATATGCTTTGTAAGTCGCCCGTAGTATTGTTGATCCATAGTTTGTAGTGGCCCATGGTTTTGACCCATAGTATTGGCGCCTAGACTTAGTATATAAGTGTGTGTTGAGACCTATCAAGGCACCGTGAAGTTAATTGTATTGAGTTTGCTCAAAGGAGGTTTCCCCCTCGAAGTGGCCTGCGATCAATATAAAAGTGATTGTGAGTTCTATTATTTCTGATATCTCGTGTATTTGCATTAATTAATTATTGCAGGTTCATCACACCTGGTATCAGAGCACTTTCTTGGGCTCGTTGGGTGAAATTTCTGCCAAATTTTTTTTTCGCATCTGTTGCAGGTTCAGATTTGGGAATAATCCCTATCTGCTTAACTCTGGGAAGTACTTGGGCATAATCCCTAAAAATCATTGTGAGGAGTACCATAGGAACCCCAAAGTAGTTGTCCCACTAAGAGGACCTTCCAGCGAAAAGGGCAACGACCCCTACCTGATTGACTAGTTCCCACTCGTGAGGTAAACCAAGAGTTGTCGTTTGTGGCAAAGCGGTTATCAGTTTTACCTGAGTCGTGGAGTGAGGGGTACTTCCCCAATATGCAAGCCGTCAGACAACATTGGTGGCCGAGTGAAACCCCTGAACTGTTAGGAAGTCGCACATACCTGGGGTCCATATCTATTTTCAGTTGAACTATTGTCGATCACTGTTGCGCTATTTCAAATCCAGCCGTTCAGATCCATTCTGAAAGCCGTTCCAGATCCAGCCGTTTTCAATCCATTCAGCGCCGTTTCATATCCCTTTGTTTTCGCACACTTCCGGGCTGTTGCATATCTATCTGTTTCAGATCCCTTCCGAGCCGTAGCCACTCCAGTTTGGCAAAAAAAAAAAACAGTTTTTTCTCCATATCTCCCTTGTTTTCACTTTGTTTCCCTTGAAATTTCCGGGGAACCCCTGTCATCCCATTCTGCATATTTCATTCCTAAGGACCCTATCCCCAATTCCACTTCCCAAAGCCCGAAATCCCACATTTGTCTATTTTTAGGGTTTTCCATAACTTCCTCAGATTTCACCCAA
The DNA here is from genome assembly GCA_027924585.1 of Larix kaempferi. Taxonomy (NCBI): domain Eukaryota; kingdom Viridiplantae; phylum Streptophyta; class Pinopsida; order Pinales; family Pinaceae; genus Larix; species Larix kaempferi. Next base: position 27,529,095 of record BSBM01000289.1, read on the forward strand.
TCACCTTCAAATTTTACCACAGAGTTCCTTTTAGAATTCTGCTTCTTTGTCCCCCTCTGCCAAATTTTCCCATTCTTTCACCTCGCTTATGAAATCCTCATTTTTTGCTTCCCTGTCTATTCGACAGTGTCCAAAACCTAGTCAAACCCCAATTACCCTTCATATTTTTTCCCAAATCCAAATTTTCCTTTTTCTGAAGCCATTTCTGTTTTTGTTTTTCTACCCAGTCAACCAAAAAAAAAAAAAAAACTCCTGGTTATGGTTGTCACCCGTGCAGGAGCAAAAACCATGGAAGAAGCACTTGCAGCCATCCAAGCCAAACTCTAGGATCTGGATGAAAAATTTCTCGGCCTCCATCTTGAACATTCAGCGATGAACAACAAACGACAGTCCGAGTCTTCATCAGACAATGGGTTCTCTTCTTCCAGCAATTTCCGTGGTCCGAAGCTTGATTTTCCTCGCTTCAATGGTACTGATCCAACTGGATGGATCTATCGTGCAGAAGAGTATTTCAGTCTGCATAATACTTTTGATGTCAACAAAGTTCCTCTTGCATCCTTTCATTTGGAATAGGAAGCTCTTCAATGGTACCGTTGGTACATCAAGGCTCATGAAGAGCCAAAATGGCCAGACTTTTGCCAGCTCCTTTTGCAACGATTTGGTCCTAGTGCTTTTGATGACTTCACAGGAGCCCTCACTAAACTTTTCCAAATTGGCACTGTGAGAGAGTATCAAACTGAATTTGAGAAACTAGCCAACCACACTGAAGGATTGTCTGATGACTTTTACTGGAGTTGTTTTATCAGTGGTCTAAAGGATGCCATCCGCTCTGAGGTCAAAATGTTCTGTCCCAACACAATGATGGAAGCCCTAGGGTTGGCTAAGTTGGAAGAGGACAAGATTGCATCCCAACAGCAGTCCAAGCCCACTTTTGTTCCCTTCAGAAATATGGGTTCTCAACGACCACCCATACCACAGGCTCCTCGACCAACTCCTATCAAGCGTTTGTCTGAAACAAAGATGCAAGCACGCAGAGAAAAGGGGCTTTGCTATAATTGTGATGAGAAATTCACTCGGGTACATAGATGTGTTCAGCAAAAGCTTTATCTCTTGGATGTGGATTCTCTGCCTGCCTCTGAAATTGGTGATGAAGATCCAGAAACAATGGATGCTCAGGTCGACATTCAGGAACCGCCTATTGACCCTCCGTCTCAGGATGACCAGCCAGAGATATCTCTCCATGCTTTAGCTGGAATTACCACCCCCCAAACAATGCGGGTCAGGGGTTACTTCAAGAAGCTTCCTTTTACAATACTCATTGATTCTGGTAGCACTCATAATTTCATTGACCCTCAGATCGCCAAACAAGCTGATTGTTTTATCTATCCTTGCTCCAACTTTGAAGTCATGGTTGCCAATGGGGGCACCTTACCTTGCAAAGGGAAGTGTCGAAATGTGCGTATCTCTATGGGATATTATACCTTGTGCTCTGACATGTTTGCCTTGACCTTAGGTGGATGTGATGTGGTTTTGGGCACTCAATGGCTACGCACACTTGGCCCTATCTTATGGGATTTTACTAAAATTTGGATGCAGTTTTCCCTCAATGGACAAAAACACACATTGATAGGATTACAACCAGGGTCTCTCAGCATCATTAGTTCACATCGCATGGAAAAACTCCTCAAGAAGAATTCACATGGTGTCATCGCTCAGATCCATTCCATTCAGATGCAACCATCAGCGGTCTCCACTACTCCTTTGGATCTACAACACATTTTGGATCGATATATAGGTGTCTTTGCTGAACCAGTGGGATTTCCACCTTCAAGGCCAGAAGACCATCATATTCAACTCCTTCCTGGCAGCGTTCCTCCCAACATCAGGCCCTATCGCTACCCATTTCACAAAAAAACAGAGATTGAAATGCTCATTCGGGACTTATTGAAGCAAGGTATTATTCGCCCAAGCACTAGTTCCTTTTCTTCTCCAGTTCTTCTTGTCCGCAAAAAAGATGGGTCATGGCGCCTCTGCATTGACTTCTGAGCACTTAATCACCTCACCATCAAGGATAAGTTTCCAATTCCTGTTGTTGATGAGCTTCTTGATGAGCTTCATGGGGCTCAATTTTTCTCCAAGTTGGATCTTCGTTCTGGGTATCATCAAATTTGGGTTCATGAGGATGATATCCCTAAAACAGCTTTCTGCACACATGATGGCCATTATGAGTTTTTGGTCATGCCCTTTGGCCTCACTAATGCTCCTTCCACATTCCAGGCCTTAATGAATACAATATTTCGGCCCTACTTGCGGAAATTCATTCTGGTATTCTTTGATGATATCCTCATCTACAGTAAAACATGGGATGAACATCTCCAGCATATGGATCTTGTCATGCAACTTTTCTCTGACCATCATCTCCATGCCAAACAGTCTAAATGTGTTTTTGGATAGAAGGAATTTGAGTATCTCGGGCACATTATCTCAACACAAGGGGTTCGCGTGGATCCTGCCAAAATCGATGCCATGAACAATTGGCCGTATCCTCAGACACTCAAGAGCCTTTGTGGTTTTTTGGGGTTGACTGGCTACTACCGCAAGTTTGTCAAGGATTGTGGGAAGATTGCAGCTCAATTAACTGCTCTATTGAAAAATGATGCTTTTACATGGACACATGTTGCTCAGTGTGCATTTGATAAACTAAAACAAGCTATGTGTACTATACCTGTTCTAGCTATGCCCGATTTTTCCAAGCCCTTCACTATTGAGAGTGATGCTTGCGGCAATGGACTTGGTGCTATTCTCCTTCAAGATGAACACCCCATTGCGTTTACTAGAAAATCCCTTTCAGGTAAGAATTTAGTTGCCTCTACATATGAGAAGGAAATGATGGCTATTTTGCATGCAGTACAGAAGTGGCGACCATACCTATTAGGGAATCATTTCTGCATCAAGATTGATCACTAGAGTCTGAAATATTTCTTGGAACAGCGTGTCTCCTCCCCAGCACAACAGAAATGGGTTAGCAAACTCATGGGTTATGACTATGAGATTACTTACAAGAAGGGTAAAGACAATATTGTGGCAGATGCTCTTTCTCGCACATTTGATGCCCAAGGTTCTCTTTCAACTATTTCTATGCCTGTTCCAAATTGGTTGCAATCTGTTCAACGAGGTTATGTCAATGACTCTTCCTTATCTCAAATCATCCAACGCTTGACCCACAACCCTTATGTTGTACCACATTACTCTTGGGATGGTGCTTCTCTGAGATACAAGGGTCATATGGTGCTTCCCCAGAGCACAGATCTTCAACAGGATGTCTTCTATGAACTCCATGCTTCTCCATCGGCAGAGCACTCTGGGTTCCTCAAAACGTATGAACGGGCATGGCGTAACTTCTTTTTGCAGGGCATGAAAAATACAATTCAACAGATGGTGGCTGAATGTGATACCTTCCAGCGCAATAAGGGTGAAACAACACTCCTTCCAGGATTGCTCGAACCCTTTCCCATAACTACACGGATTTGGACAGATATTTCTATGGATTTCGATGAAGGGCTCCCTAAATCTGGCGGGAAGATAGTGATTCTCGTTGTGTTTGATCGCCTTTCAAAAGATAGTCATTTTTGTGCTCTCAGCCATCCCTATACAGCCTCCTCAGTCGCTCAAATTTTCTTGGACCAGATCTTTCATCTTCATGGCATCCCTTCTTCCATTGTCTCGGATCGTGACGCAACTTTCACCAGTCATTTTTGGATAGAACTATTTCGCCACACTGGCACCAAACTGAAGATGAGTTCAGGGTATCACCCACAAACAGATGGTTAGACTGAAATTATCAATAAATGCTTGGAAACTTATCTTCGTTGCTTCACCTCTAAACAACAACATCAGTGGGCAAAGTGGCTCCCTCTCACTGAATGGTGGTACAATACCTCTTACCACATTGCCTCTAAAATGACCCCATATGAAGCAGTCTATGGTCAGGCACCTCCAGTTCTTCTTCCATACACCCCCAACAGTTCACCAGTTCCGGAAGTTGACATGGTCCTTCGAAACCGCGATCAGATTCTTCGCATTTTGTGGGACAATCTTCACATGGCAAGAAATTGCATGAAGCAACAAGCTGATCAACACCGTTCTGAGTGCACTTTTCAAGTAGGAGATATGGTTTTTCTTCGTCTCCAGCCGTACAAGCAATCCTCCCTGAAACTCAAAGGGAGTCATAAGCTCGCTCCAAAGTTCTATGGGCCATATTGGATTCTTCAGAAGATTGGGTCCGTTGCTTATAAATTGGAACTTCCTCCTTCTTCCCGCATTCATCCAGTATTTCATGTCTCTTGTCTGAAGAAAGTTCTTGGCACCAACATCAATGGACAAACTATTTTACCTGAACTGGATAATGAAGGATGTATCCTTTTGGAGCCGGAGGCCATCCTCAATTGGCGCACTCATTAGCTTCGCTCTCGCTCTATCACAGAGGTCTTAATTCAGTGGCACGACATGCAACTAGAGGATGCTACATGGGAACCACTCCTTCAGATTCAACAACAATTTCCACATCTAAATCTTTGAGGACAAAGCTTTTTTTTAGGCGGAGGGGATGTTAGGAATCCATGTATTTACTTTGTTAATATATTGTTGTTGGACGCATATGCTTTGTAAGTCGTCCCGTAGTATTTTTTGATCAATAGTTTGTGTTATTGTTGTTGGTGCATATGCTTTGTAAGTCGCCTGTAGTATTGTTGATCCATAGTTTGTAGTGGCCCATGGTTTTGACCCATAGTATTGGTGCCTAGAATTAGTATATAAGTGTGTGTTGAGACCTATGAAGGCACTGTGAAGTTAATTGTATTGAGCTTGCTCAAAGGAGGTTGCCCCCTCGAAGTGGCCCGTGATCAATATAAAAGTGATTCTGAGTTCTATTATTTCTGATATCTCGTGTATTTGCATTAATTAATTATTGCAGGTTCATCACATGGAATCCACGAAAGAGGATAATGGAACCGGAGTCCAATCCAATATGTCCCATATACCTTGAGGCAGTCAAGATATAGCTCCAACCATTCCAATGCAATTTCAAACCTTTTGTAGGCGAATGGTTCTTTTCCTTTTAGTTTTGGTTATAGGGCTTGAGATATTCTTTTCAGACATAAAAGGGCTTCCAACCTATGGACAAGTATCCACTCTTGACATGAATCTACAATTTCTTTTTGAGATTCCTTCAACATGATGGTGAATGTGTGATATTTTAATATCACATCCTTTTTAGGGAACAATCTTGCTGGACTTGGAGAATGTCATACCCATACGACATCTTCCCACTCAATGGCTTCTAAGAATGCTATAGATCCATTCCATTTTAGTTGATTTCTCATGAAGGATGTGAATGCTCATAGCTGCATGTATCCCACACATGGATTTGGGTCCCAATCATTGAAATTGACCATAACAAGTTTTTGCAAATAGAGTTCGCACAACAAGTCCTGGTCTTACCCATTAATCTTTTAAAAGGTTCTTATGAATTTTTCATGGGTTTCAATTTGGTCTTCATTACGTGATGTTCCCAACCTGATTCGTAAGGAGATCATATGCTCTTTAAGATATATCGAACATAGATTTGAAGGGGGCCACAAGTTCCTCATTGCATGTGCTAGGTGGCTCAAATATCTCTTGTCATGCTATAGTTTCTCAATATGCATATTGAGCCTCTAGAATACGAGGACAGACTCATGTTTCTTTTCTTTCTCTACTTTTTCCTTCTAAAATTTCTTCTCTTGATCTGTCATGGAAACCATGATTTCTTTTTCCAAATTTTTTGCGGTTATTTTAATTTAGCCACATCAAATTCTAAATTTTGGATTCTGATCAGATCATACGATCGACTTCCCTTGCTTCTTGCATACTCCTCTTCTTCTTCAGAGTCCCATTGTTGCTCGATTTATTTTCCTGTATTGCTTGGCCTAACAAATTCTGTCTCCATTGCTTTGTGAAAATCCTCACAGTGGATCCAAAGAGATGATGTAAACCTCACAATGAAAGAATTTAGGAAAATAGAAGAAGAATAGTGCAAGAGAACATAGATCCAATGGAACTCAGATAGAGGTAGAATAATTACACATGTTACATTAATCTGAATAGTAAAACAGTAAATATTCAATGCTTAGGATTCGAATACACTAGGTGTGATTCGAATTAGCCTGCATGGATAGATCCAAAATTAGTGGAGTGTCATCAAGCACAACTAGAAGTCTATCTCATCATCGGTGGAGTCATCAATGCACAAGTAATTGTCAACCATCAGTCAAACTGAGTCTAACTGAGTGTGGTAGGTGTAACTGACACATGGAGGCACTAACTGAATGAAGGAGGCTCAGTGGAGGGCGCATGAGGAGCTATCTGGAATTAGAATGGGAAGTCAAGTCTCATCGGAGTGATACAGTTAGTTGAGAGTCAATCTAGCCTTAAATCAAGGAAAGAACTGATGATAAATCAACTAAATGAAGTACAACAAGAGTGGAAGGTGAGAAAAGGCGCCCTTCTCAAGTGGTGGGTGAGAAGTGGGCGCATCACTATCTAGGAGGGCTCAATATGAGTGGAAATAAGCTCCCGAGTGCTGGAAGACTAGGGACTAGGTGCTGGAGGTGTCAACCTGATGACTGGGCAGCATGTAGATGCATGCAGAACGCATGTTGCATGCAAGACTGATAATGAAAATAACTGAAAGGCTGGTAGGACTAGGATGGAGTATAGGAATATCCTAACACCCCCCCTTAATCCATCCTGGGCCCTGGTAACTAGGACCAAAAGTCACCCATACAATCAAATAAATGATAAAATAAGAACTGTCCATAAATCGAGGAAATGGGGAAAACCTCATGGGAAAAATACCCCCCCTCAAAAGAACAGTAAATAACTCAAAGAACCATCATACTAAGCAGAAAATAAAGAAGCTTTCATCAGTGAAAAATTTTGCAAAAAACTTGGCAAGTTGATCCTCTGTAGGATGCCAAAGCAGGTGCGAGATCTGGATCTGGTCTTCTGATGTGCCTCCCACTGTGTAGAAGATGTATTGGACGAAGCAAGTCTTTCAGGAATACTTTCTGCAACTGGAACGAATGGATCATGATGAGTCTCCCCAAGGGATGGAAGAGAGAATCCCACCATCATGCTGCATCTCTCATGGAAAGGTAGATGGCACAATGTAAGGTTGGCATGATGTTGAAGTCTAGTAGTTCTGTAATCAAACGAATCCTCAATTGTGTTCTCAGTAGGTGCAAGGACTGTGTGAGCCCATATTGGCCTTGGATCTGGATTGAGAACATGTGTTGGCTCTAGATCTCAATGTTCTTGAACTTCGATCTCAACATCAAGATCTTGATATTGATCTTCATTAGAAGAAGAGTCACTTGAATCTTCATCAGATTCCGAAGGAGTAGGAAGAGAGAAGGGTAGAAAATGAGAGAACTCATATGCCTTGGAGGCATGATTTGCAAACCCTTTCACTATAGTCTTCCCAGTAGAGATCTCTGTAATCTCAACTGTGTCGGGACCAAAAGTCACCTTCTTAGGTGATCCGGTGTGAGTCATCTGATATACAGACAACAAATTTGCTGTCAAGGAGGGAACGAATAGAACATTCTTGAACTTGCCATGCTCCATATGTACTGTACCCAATCCTTTGGCAGATATCTGAGAGTTGTCTCCCATGTGAATAGTAGGCCCATCTTTGAGATATAAAGAGGAAAATGATTCTTCAGAGGCAACCATGTGGTTGGAGGCTCCAAAATATATGAGGAGGGCCTTTGATTGTGAAAAACCAGCCATCAATGCATTGAAATCCTCATGACCATCAGATCCACTTCCAGAATCAGACATCTTTGCATCTTTTGGGATAGCAATTTTGTTCTGTTCAAGAAGCTTGGTTAGTAGGTCTATTTTCTTGTGCATGCAAGATTTCTCAGGATGGTATCCTCTCTTGCAGTAGGGACATTCAAGTCTCTTATGTTTGTCCTTCTTGGAGTTGGAGGCTCCTTTTGATGGACTTGAATTATCATTCAGCTTGGATTTAGATGACTTCTTATCCTTGTCTTTTTGCCTCCCTTTCACATTCGTCCTACTGGCTTCTCCAGCTAGAAGAGCTAGATCTTTGGAGGCTTTGATGGCATCCATTTGAATCAATTTGTACTCTTCTTGAATGAGGGCTGCAGTAAAGATTTCTAAGGTTGGCATCTTCCATCCAGGGATTGACATTCGCCCAGAGTGGAAGGTAGATACAAAGATAGAAAATGGAGATCCTAGTTTACTCAGAATGGAGAGCACCAATTGCTCATCCTTTTTCTCAATGCCACACTGCTTGCATTGCATAACCAAGTATTTAAATTTCGAGAAGAATTGTTGAATGCTCTCAAAATCACTTGGTTGTAGGGAAGTCAATTCATTTTCCAGAGCATGGCCTCTTAGCTCATCTTGTTTTCCAAAGAGACCCTCTAATTTCTTTCATACCTCTTTTGGGGTCTTCAACCCTTCGAGCTGAAACAATAGATCTCTAGAAATATAAATGCACATGTAACCAAAAGCTGCATCTAATTGATTTAGATACTTGGCTTTCTCTACAGCTGCATGTGGTTCGGCTTCTTTCCCCATTGTTACCCTGTATATAGATTTCTTTCTCAATAACACTTCCATGTCAGCCTTCCAATCAAAATAATTGAAAGGGGTGAGAATTCTAGGAGAGAGAGGATCATTCGAATTGCTCATCTTAACTGATGGAGCGAATGCGAGGGTGAAACTGCTACTGCTGCTGCAACTACTGGAACTTCGAATTACCTGCAAAAAACTCTCAAGAATGGAGGTAGAATATACTCTCAAATGGCTCTGATACAATGTGAAAATCCTCACAGTGGATCCAAAGAGATGATGTAAACCTTACAATGAAAGAATTTAGGAAAATAGAAGAAGAATAGTGCAACAGAACATAGATCCAATGGAACTCAGATAGAGGTAGAATAATTACACATGTTACATTAATCTGAATAGTAAAACAGTAAATATTCAATGCTCAGGATTCGAATACACTAGGTGTGATTCGAATTAGCCTGCATGGATAGATCCAAAATCAATGGAGTGTCATCAAGCACAACTAGAAGTCTATCTCATCATCGGTAGAGTCATCAATGCACAAGTAATTGTCAACCATCAATCAAACTGAGTCTAATTGAGTGTGGTAGGTGTAACTGGCACATGGAGGCACTAACTGAATGAAGGAGGCTTGGTGGAGGGTGCATGAGGAGCTATATGGAGTCAAAATGGGCAGTCAAGTCTCATTGGAGGTCTATCGGAGTGATACAGTCAGTTGAGAGTCAGTCTAGCCTTAAATCAAGGAAAGAACTGATGATAACTCAACTAACTGAAGTACAACATGAGTGGTAGGTGAGAAAAGGCGCCCTTCTCAAGTGGTGGGTGAGAAGTGGGTGCATCACTGGCTAGGAGGGTTCAATCTGAGTGGAAATAAGCTCCCGGGTGCTGAAAGACTAGGGACTAGGTGCTGGAGGTGTCAACTTGATGACTGGGCAGCATGCGGATGCATGCAAGACTGATAATGAAAATAACTGAAAGGCTGGTAGGACTAGGATGGAGTATAGGAATATCCTAACAAGCTTCCTTAGTTGGTGAAATTGGCCTTGTTTGACTAGACCATTCTTCAGCTGCTTCCGCATCTTTCTCCAGGGCCTCCATGCCCCCTATTTATCAAAGTTTCATAGTTTCTCCTGTAGGGATGCCAATTCCTTCTATTGATCTTGGTGAGACATTTTAAATTTCTAATGAGATTTCTTAATTTTCATGTATTTGTGAAATCTCAATCACAACAGATCTATGGAACAAATACAATAGTTACTAGAGATGCATGGAGCAAAATGTATGGAAAACACTGTGCAAAAGGTTTGCAACAGTAAAATAATCACATATACTCAGAAGATTGATTAAAATGTGTAACAATGGCTACAATAATCCAAGCAATTCGAATTCCAAGGTGGTCATTCGAATTGAATGCATGAGAGTGGCTTACTTGGAAGTTAACACCACTCGGCACATCGATTAACCACTTAACTAATCAATAATTGACTCTAACTGAATCTGAAACTGACTAACTGAGTCTAACTCAATGCATAACTCAACTGAATGCCAAAAAATAGTAGAGGGCACCTTTTGTCTACAGTTTAACTGAATAGTAGGTGAGAATAACACCAAATGAAGTCAAACAGTGTAGTAAGGCGCCCTAGTATCACCAGTTGGCTGAATAAACTAGTAAACGTTATCAATTGGACTGAGTAGTGCGCATTAGTCATGCAAATCACCCCCTGAATGGTGGAGGAGGCTCAAATGATGGCCCAGTTGGCTCCTAGAATGTAGGAGGAGGCTCAGATGATGGCCCAGTTGGCTCCTAGAATGTAGGAGGAGGCCCAGTTGATTGAAACTGTGATCTGCTGATGATGTAAGCACATGATGGAGTCAAAATACTTAGGATAAGTGGATAATTAAGCTGTAAGGCTCAATAAATGATGTGTGTTTGGAAAATTCTCCAACAAAATCCCTTAAGATAATCTCATGGAGGTATAAAAAATAATAAAAGGGCCCTAGCAACAAAGGCCATAGGTCACTTAGTACAAAAATAATCCAAAATTGCTAGAAGAAATCTAAGTGAGGAAAGAGGGAAAAACCCAGTGGGAAAGAAAACCCCCCCTCAAACAGAACATTGAAGGATCTAATCTGTCCTCACCATAGTAGAACTCACCCCCAAAAGTCAACAAAGGTAAGAGAACTTCTTCTCAATGAGGATCTTGGTGAATATGTCTGCAATTTTCTCTTCTGTAGGGCAATATTGCAGTACAATGGTTCTGTCATGCACAAGCTCTCGGATGTAGTGCATGTGGATCTCGATATGTTTGGTCCTCTGTCTCTGAAACAGATCTGTCGAGATCTTGATAGAACTCTAATTTTCACAAAATATGATAATATAAGTGCTGCTACCAATATCAAACTTTGCTAGAATACCTTGCAACCAAACTGCCTGAATGCAACCATTGACTGCTCCTCGATACTTTGTCTCTGCTGAAGATAAGGAAATGGCGACCTGATTTTTGCTTAACCAGCAAATAGGTCGTGTTCCAATCATGAAAACATATCCAGAAGTGGACTTCCGATCAATGCTTTCACCCGCCCAATCTAAATCAGTGAATCCTACCAAATCTAGATAAGAATCCGCATCATAGTGAATGCCAAAATGTCTAGTACCCTGTACATAGTGCAAGATTCTTTTGGATGCCTTCCAATGAATCTCATGGGGATTCTGAATATACCTTGACACAACATTCACGACATAAGAAATATCATTCCTAGAGTGTGTCAAGTATAGAAGACTTCCAATCAAGTGTCGATAAAGTGTAGAATCCACCATCCTCAATACTGATTCTTGAGAGGAATGAGAATTGTGTTGTTGGGCCCTGGAAATGTCCATTTTTAACCATACTTATTTCATCATTTTGCCAAATTTTACTTTACTTTCGTAAACCATATACATGCCTTTTTCCATATCAATCATCAACCGTAACAAGGTATAAGTCATTATTGTTTCATTTAACTATGCCTAAGATTGTTATGGTTACGGATCCCGACCCTTGGTTTATGCTAACATTTGTGAGTTCATTTAGTCAAAATCTAAGCGCAGGTGTATCAGCCAAGTGGCACCAGCTGCTACTCTTCAAAGCTACAGCTACTCATACTCCAAGGGACAACGCACTCTCCATGCAAGCTGTAATAGATCCTCACTGTAACAGATTCCACTGAAACAGAGCCTAGCTGCGACAGACAGGTTGCATTCCAGTTGCTGAGTTAGTTGATCTATTAATTATCAGAGCAACAACATCCTTCATGATTAACAGCTTTGTTTAATATGGTTGTATCAGTTAGCTATAACTCCACAGCATGAAGATCATAGATCTTCATTGCTGCACGAATATAGTGGATATGAAACTGTATTTTCCTTGTATAAATTCCAGAAGGCTCTCGTAGCCTGGGGTTGGACAATTACCACTTTGTGTACGCTGTAACAGAGCACCGAGACTCACAATCTTTCATCATTAATATGAGAGCAGAGTTCTTCATTTCTGTGTTTTAATTTGCTGTGACTCTCGACGTCTCTGTTAGAAGGCCAGGGCCCGCCTTCTCACAGAGATAGCCGGTTTAAGTAGGTAGAGTAGTTTAGTTTTACTTTTGTTGTGTGGTGTGGAATGATTGCAAATATTATTGGTAGCTGTAACAGAGATTAGCTTTCCTTTCTGGTAGTTTATAATTGCATCTTGAATAGCTGTAACGGAGTGGTGTGACAGTAGACTTTGTAGGATAATTTATTTAATTGCATGTATGTTCTAATCAGCTGTGACAGCCAAGCTCAATTCCAATTATCTTTTAGTTGTTTATGCTTTCTAGGATTTCCAGTAATTATCAGTTAGAGTTCAAGCTTGTATTTTAATTCCGGTTGTTGTTGTATCTTCAATTGCATGCATAGATTAGACAGATAATGGTAGAGTTACAGTAGCCACTAGATAGATCATTTTGGTAAAGATTGAATGTTGTAGTTTGATAATTATAGGATTTAACTTTTTGCAAAAGTAATCTAGTTCCATTTCATTATTAGATCATTAACTTGTTGGGTTGATTTCTGTAGGAAAGTTGTTTCACTTTGGATTCTTAGATGTATGAATTAGATTAGCTTTCTTATGGAATGAGTTGGCTGAGCATATAGGTAGAGTCATTATTTACATTCAGTAAATCAACTGCTTGATCTGTTTATGCATAGACTGTGCTTATTGCCTATGAAATAAAAGACCTTCCTAGGTTTGACAATTTATATTGACCATCCTGTGTGTTAGCTTTAATTAACTGACATATAGGGTGACCAACATTTTGGCGCCCTTGCCGGGGATGGTAATAGATAGACAGAGTTAGTAGTTGGTTTCATTTGATTTTATTTTAGTTCAATTACTTACAGCATGCATGAATACAAGAAAAACAAATCGGGAACCCCCTTTGAATACCAACATTGCAGGTGGAAGAGGTCGAGGTCGTAATGCAGGTCAGGGAAGATACACGTATATTGATGAGATAATTGCTAGGGTTGATTCTTCCACTAGACCACTGCGGAACTCTACAGGCAGGGGAAATTCTGTTCCTCCCAATCTTGAACACTCATCATCCACAGTGGAGAATACAACGAGACCTTCAACTCCTAATGCAGAAAGTAAACCTCCTGAAGATAAGGGAAGCGCTGTAGGTGCACCATATAGAGAGGAGATATATCATATAGACAGAACCAGAGTTACTAAGGAAGTGTGGTTGGAGACTCGTAGAATAACAGAGGAAGAAAGAAGGCGAGGAGAAGAGAGGAAGAAGCTAAAGCAGAGGAAGAATGCAAAAAAGAAGTTGTTAACTTCTGGACCAGAACCATGGCTAGTAAAGAACAGGGGGGTGAGAATGAACATGAGGATCACCGGGAGGAAGAATGATAAAATAATCATCCTGGTAATACTATGGCTACATTAGAATTCCCTATCCTCCAGACACCTGGAGCAGCCCCTATGAAGAATATCTCACCATCAGTTCTCCCGAATTTTCATGGTAAGTCCTCTGAGGATCTTGATGAGTTTCTTTTTGAGTTTGATATCCTCTGTCGCAGCTATGATTATACCTCTAGTGCTTAGAAGTTGAAGCTATTCTCAACCACCTTGAAGGGAAATGCTCTGCGCTGGTTCATGAGTCTGGGTCGTGAGACCATTACTACTTGGGACCAAATTAAAAACACCTTTCTTTCTAAGTATCAAGAATATTGCAGAACTAGAGATAGAAAGAAAGAGTTGTTTAAGATGGTTTAGAAGGATGAAGAGAGTTTGGAAGACTTTGTGGAAAGATTGTTGTACAATTTACAAAGATCTGTTCATGTTGAGATTGGCAAGGATGTGCCCAAGATTATCTTATTAAGAGGAATTAGAGAAGATTGCCTTGATATGTTGAATCTGCTGGGAAAATGGGATATCTTGAAGAAACCTTTTGAAAAGATTGTTGAATTATGTCAAAGGTATTCCAGGGGATCTTCCAGAACCAACAAACGAGACAAAGACCGAGACCAGGATGTCTTCACTAGGACTCAGAAGTCAGCTAGTGGAGGGGCCACTCGAGCAGAAATATGCAACTTACTATAGAAATTTAAAACAAACATGATGAGCTCCATTTCCTCAGAGTTGGATGTCATGAGGGCAAAACAGAAACAAGTGGTAGAAGATCTTACACTTGGGGTATTCTGTCATAAATGTAGGAAGAAGCACCCACTGAAGGAATGCCTGTTGGACAAAGCAGAGGCATGTAGGATATGAGAACTCGAGCATGATACTAAGGAGTGTCCATCATTACCTAAGGTCATAGCAGTCCTGCATGCATCTATTCCAAATGTAGAGCCAACATACTTTATGGCACAGAAGAAACCATGGCAGCCTAGAAACCAAGGTATGAATGCAGATCCAACATTTTTTCTGCATAATATGAATGGAATGAACAATATGCACAATATGAATACACAATTCCCTTCACATTATTCCAGCAACCAGTGGCATCCATCCTAGAATCCAATGAAAAATCCTAATTGGACACCATGGCCACAGCAGTCGAACCAAGCTCCTTGGAATTCCAACTAGAGAAACTCTTACCAAGGAAATAACTTTCCCCATCACCAGACTCAATATCAACAGTACCCTCCTCAACAGTATCAGCATCAACAGTATCAACAACCACAGCTCCCTTTCCAAAGCAATGCCGCACCTATGAATGCACCACTTCGACCACAACTACCTGCACAACCTAACCCAGACCCAAACAATAAAGCAGTCCATCAATTTGAGACTGCCAACATGCCTGCGTATTCCATTACTTAAATTCCCTGCAATGCTATACAATTACGATTAGGGAGGGTAGTGGAGCCTATTATCACTGAGGATGTGTCACCCCCAATGATTGAAACTAGAGTAAATCAGCACTATGAGAACATGGTTAATTCAGCAAGCCCCGTTATTGAGGATGCTGATACTCCTACTGAAGCAACAACTGAAACTCAGGAAGAAACACACGATGTGTCACAGCCTACACAATTGAATAGAGAACCACCATATCTTGAACGATTGCAACTGCAGAAAATAGTGGAACAACCCCGATTTGATCTCGTGGGAGAGTTGAAAAATTTGTATGTTAAAATTCCACTGTTACAGGCCCTCCATGATGTGCCCATTTATGCTAAGACAGTTAAAGATTTGTGTGTCAAGAAACCATGAAGAAGGCCCAGGGATCCCCCCCATTGTCCACGTGTTAAGAAATCTTTCAGAATTGATAATGGGGAAGGCTCCTGTGGCAAAATACGATGACCCTGGGAACCCGACTGTTACAGTTCACATAGGGAACACACAAATTCCAAATGTCTTGGTGGATTTAGGCGCAGCTATTAATGTTATGACCATAGAAACTATGAAGAAATTGGGATTCACTAATCTTCGGCCAACCCCTACAGTTTTGGAACTTGCTGATAGATCGACGATCAAGCCTGAAGGGATCCTAGATGACCTCATGATCTCAGTCGACTCATGGGAATACCTTGCGGATTTGTTGGTGTTACAGCCGAAATCCCAGTTGGGGGGACACCCATTGATCCTAGGAAGACCATGGTTGGCCACAGCAGATGCCTGTATCAGCTGTTGGTCAAGATCTATGACCATTTCAGACGGAATTGAGATCAAGAGCCTAACCCTGTACCCTCCAGCTTGACCAAGCACAGAAGCTGAGACTCCATTATGGGCAGACTTGGAAGAGGAAGAGGGTGTGCAGCCACTACTAACCATAGGGAGAGCCTTAATGTTTAAAGATGAAACAGAGGATGATGCAATTAATAGTTTCATCAGTGAGCCCACGTCAATCAATCAAAGTGTTTATCAGATATTGGACAGTACTCTAGCTGCAACAGAACAAGGAAAGCTTACAGAGGAAACTCTAATCGGTGATGACAGTATAATTCCAGTACTTAAGAATTCGAAGAGTGTTCTAGTAGAAATTGGGCCAGGAAAAACATTGAATATCAATCCTAATCTGGCGCATAATGAGCTGGAACAGCTAGTCACTCTGTTGAAACAGCGTAAGGGAGCCTTCGCTTGGGAGTACACAGACATGAAAGGAATTCCTTCTCATCTGTGCACCCATCACATTTATATTAAGAGCGACTCCAGGCATGTATGTCAACCACAACGAAGGATGAACCCGAACCTGAGAGACATAGTGAAAGAAGAAATTCAGAAACTTTTGGAAGCATGATTTATATATCCAATTTCAGACAGTGAGTGGGTTTCCCCACTTGTGATTGTGCCAAAGAAAAACGGGAAATGGAGGGTCTGCGTGGATTACAGAGAATTGAACAAGGCAACGCAGAAGGACCATTTCCCCTTACTTTTCATCGATCAGGTCCTTGATACCTTGTCTGGGAAAAAGTATTTCTCCTTTCTGGATGGCTTTAGTAGCTATAACCAGATTCAGATTGCTCTAGAAGATCAAGACAAAACCACTTTCACTTGCCCCTGGGGGAATTTTGCATACTGAGTACTTCCTTTTGGGTTGTGCAACGCACCAACTACATTTCAAAAAGCAGTGATTGGAATCTTTTCAGAAATGGTGAATGATTGCATGGAAATCTTTATGGATGACTTTACTCCATATGGTGATAGTTATGAAGAAGCACGGAAGAACTTAGAAAAGGTCTTGAAACGCTGTGAACAAAGCCAACTCTCTTTAAGCACTAAAAAGTGCCACATGATGATGAGTGAAGGCATAGTGCTGGGGCACTTCATCTCTTCTGATGGTATCCAGGTAGATCCATCCAAAATCAAGGTAATTGAAAATATACCAACTCCTGGGACACAGAAGGATGTACGTAGCTTCTTAGGGCATGCTGGCTATTACAGAAGGTTCATAGAAATTTTTTCCAAACTAGCTTCTCCTTTGTTCACTCTGTTGATGAAGGATGCACAGTTTGTCTGGAATGATGCATGCCAAACAACGTTTACTGAGCTACATAAAAGGCTGTCTACAACACCCATCTTAAGAGGGCCCAATTGGGCTTTGCCTTTTCACATTTCTTCAGATGCTTTGGATACTGCCATTGGAGCAGTTTTGGGACAGCAGGAAGGTAGTGCTCCTTATGCAATTTACTATATTAGTAAAAATTTGTCTCCTGTTGAACTAAATTATACTGTCACAGAAAAAGAAATTCTTGCCATTGTTTATGCCATCAACAAATTTAGACATTATATTACTAGATATTCTACTTTTGTGCACACTGATCATTCTGCTATCAAGTATTTAATGAATAAACCAATCACGAATGCTAGAGTTACTAGATGGCTGTTACTGTTACATGAATTTTATATCACAATTATTGATAGACCAGGAAAGGAAAATGTTGTTGTAGATTTTTTATCTCGACTTACTAACAGTGATGACAATTTACCAGTCGAAGATTCCTTCCCTGATGAACATTTGTTTGCAGTCTCAGCTCATTCCCCATGGTATGCAGATATTGCTAACTTTTTGGCTGCAGGTAAGCTTCCAACACATCTGTCAAAGAGAGAAAAAAGGAAGATCATACAACAAAGTGCTAGGTACTGCTGGATTGATGGCCATCTTTTCTACACAGGGCTTGATTTATAAATCAGAAGATGTTAGAGAAGATGAAATCTTTAGCATTCTTAAAGCTTGCCATGATGAGCCCTGTGGGGGACATTTTGCTGACAAGAGGACAGGTCATAAGGTTTTGAGAATGGACTATTTGTGGCCTACCTTGTTCAGAGATACAAAGAAGTATGTTCAGGCATGTGATAGCTGCCAAAGGATGGGCCAACCCAATAGATTAGATGAGATGCCTTTACGGCCACAGCTTGTGGTTGAACCGTTTGATAGGTGGGCTCTAGATTTTGTAGGGCCTATCAACCCCCCCTCAAAGCAGAAAGTTCATATCTTGGTTTGCACAGATTACATGACTAAATGGGTAGAAGTTGTAGTCTTGTTCAAGGCCAATGATCAGGCTGTGATTGATTTCCTGTATGAAGAGATTTTTACTCGGTTTGGAGTACCTAAGGAGATCATTGCAGACGATGGACCACAGTTTGTGTCTCACAAGATGGAAGCACTGTTACAGAAATTTCATATTTAACACAGAATAACCTCACCATATCATCCACAGGCCAATGGTCAAGTGGAGAGCACAAACAAGATTATTGAGGCCATTCTGACAAAAACAGTGAAGAGCCATCTTAAAGATTGGGCTGAAAGGCTTCCAGAGGCACTTTGGCCCTATCGTACTACGTGGCGTAACACCACTTGTTTTCCCCATATGAGTTAGTGTATGGCAAGAACGTTGTTTTTCCAATAGAATTTGAAATCAGAACCTTGAAAACAACTGTGGAAGCAAACCTGGATCTATCAGAGGCACAGAGAAATCGACTAAATCAGCTCAATGAATTGGATGAGAAGCGCACAGCCGCAGTACATCATACAGCTTTAATCCAACAACAGCGCTCTAGATGGCATGACAAATTTATAAAAAAAAGGGTCTTCCAGGAAGGAGACTCAGCCCTGTTGTATGATTCACGATTTAAGAGGGACTTTGCGCACCCGTTGGTTAGGACCCTATCAGATAGATCGGGTATTTGATAATGGGATAGTCCGGTTGATCACCATTGATGAGAAAAAAGTACCATTATTCGCAAATGGTCATCGGCTGCGACTATATCACAAGCCGATCTCAAGGGATGCTTTTATTTCACAAGTTGCAGTTGATCCAGAGTATCAGTTAACGCCAGGGCAGGATCTTCCTTAAACCCTGTGAATTCCTAAAAGTTGCAATTTCCACACATATTTTTTGTACATAAATAATTGGTTTTTCTTTCATTCTGTATTTTATCTATTTTTATTTTTGCACTTGATCGGTTTGTTCTGAAGAACTGTGTGTATGAACTAATTGGAGGAGCAGTAGCCGTGATTGGGCCAGACGACTGCATACACCCCATATATGTTCCTGATCTAATAAAGCTCTTTTGAAAAGATGGATAATTCGTAGTCTTCCACAGATAGCTAAAATTTGCTTCTACTTCACTCTGACGCAGCTGCGACTCCGCCACTTTTGTCGTTCTGCCAAATTTCGCAGCTGCGACTCCGCCACTTTTCCTTTGCTTCACTTTTCCATGGCATTGACTCCGCCACTCTTGCTCATTTGGCCAAATTTAGCAGCTGTGAATCCGCTACCTTTGTCCATTCCGCTAAACCTAGCAGCTGCGACTCTGCTATCTTTGATTATCCTACTAAATCTAGCAGCCGCGACTCTGTTCTCTCCACTTCATTTTCGCTCCTTCCGTACAGCTGTGACTCCGCCATTTTCGCTTATTTTGCTAAAATTCGCAGCTGTTACTCCGCTAGTTTGTCTGCTCTCCGATTCATGATGCCAATAATAATGTGATTAGGCGTCAGTTTTGTCGCTCGCTTCACAAGGTCCAATTATGGTTCGCCACGAAGGAAAATTCTGGGTGCCTTTAGTAGCTGTCAGCCCAAGTAGCAGTAGACACATCACTTCAGCACATGTGCATTTATGCTTATTCCTAATGATGGAGATGATGAAGGCAGGCTATGATGGTTGGCGCGCCATGATGATTAATTCACGGATGGACGCATAGCGTGAAGGTACAGATTCTAACTATAATCATGATTAGGCATTTATTGACGTCGTGAATAATAATGGTTATGCCTGTCATTTATCCCTACCATTTATCTCGGCGAAAACTGTGCTTAAAGCCATTTCCCGTACTCCTGATCATGATTATCATTTTATCTGATTCGTGTGACAAACCAGTCATAAATCTTACTTCGAAACTAACGCTGCCACCTCTCCAACACGACTCAATTCAACTCTTGACTATCCGTCAACCGTTCCCGCATGTAGACAGTTCGATAGTTGGAGCTATGACTGGCACATTTGTTACAACTTCTTGCAGAGGTCTAACAATATGGGTATTCCTGTGAGATATGAACCTCTAACAATAGAATCCCTGTACAGAAACAGAGATGTCTTTGTCATTTTTCAAGAAGCAGGGTGGACGACTTATTTCCAATGCCTGAATGGTTTTCATGAGGCAGTAGCCCTTGAATTTGCTCAAAATTTGACGGACACTCATTCAGAGGTTCGAGGAATAAGAGTAGATATTTCAGAGGTAATTCTGGCAGAAGTAACAGGACTTCACAGAGTTGGGTGTCGTTGGTTTAGTCGAAAGCGCTATCATCCAACCGCAGTTGAAGACTTTCTAGCAACTGGAGAAAGGGTCTGACGATTGTGCAGGGGAACAACCTCAGAAACTCTTCCACATCCATGGAACCAAGTTGCAATCTTTTTGAAGAAATATATTACCTGCGAGGGGAGGTATAGTGTTGTTTATATCAATGAATTTTTACTCCTATCACATTTATGACATAGCCGGTTGCTAAACATGTCGTACTTTCTTTTTCAATCTTTGCAACGCATGGCTTACTATGTTAAAGGTGCTCACCACCCCTTAGCATCCCTCACAAATCATGGGTTCATTAAATTGCTAATCTTACGAGCCCTTGCACAGCATAATTTGACATGGGATCAATTTCTGGACCGACGAAACCTCCCTCGTGAAATGTCTTTAGAAATATTGCATGAGGACTGGAGTTCCTCAAATTCAATTGGGGGAGGGAAGATGGAACACTTTAAAAGATAGAAACAGAAGGGGATGAAACGGGGGCAGCCAAAACTGAAAAGGGAAATGGAAATCCTCAAGCAAAGGCAATATCATAAAATGAACAAGCAGTCCCGAACTTAGAATATTCTCCCACAATCATAAGGACTCTAAATCAGTAGGAGGGAGTTAGCTCTATTTCTAAGGAAATAGGATTTTCCTTGCCCTGGAGAAAGAGAGGACCGATGAACATGGGCCAGTCATCTTGCTCAGTGAAGAAGAGGAGAATTGGAATTGTGACTGCAGCAGAAGCAGGTCATCTGGTTAGGGTAGACAGTGGGACTCCGATTTTTAAACCCCAACCACCTGCTGACACACAAGAACCTGTTGTAGAAGAACCTCAATTAGATAACCTTCTGTTTAAAAATGAGTTGCTAAAGAAGGAGGTGCAAGATCTTCGGGCATAACTAGATAAATGGAAGGAGACACGCAGGGAACAGGTAAAGAAGTATGTGGACACAAGGGTGGAAGCTATAGATCAATTGAGGAATTTACTGATTACTCGGGGAATTGGAGTACAACAAGAGATAATATGTCCAGAATGTGGAGATATTTTTAATTTGGTAGGGCTTAAAGTTACAAAGGCAGACTTAGCAGTTCAAGGTTCTACAAGAGCAAGGTAATCAGAGAAGTTCTTTTCGAGCTCAACCTCATATTTTTGAAGGCATCAAGACGATCCAACAGACTAAAATTATCAGTAAAAAGGGCGCTGTCACACAAGAACCAGCCACCTTAAAATTTTGTTGGAAGTTTATTTTAGATTGAACTGCTAAGGGCAGGAGGATGCTGTCACACAAGAACCAGCATTCCCAATAACTGATTGGAAAATTTTATTTTCTCAACTTGCATAATATGAACAGGGGTCAGTTTCATAATCAAACTAATCAGCTGTTGCATGGGGACATGCACATGGATAGTTGGGGGAAGATGTTGGGCCCTAGAAATGTCCCCTTTTAACCATACTTATTTCATCATTTTGCCAAATTTTACTTTACTTTCGTAAACCATATACATGCCTTTTTCCAAATCAATCATCAACCCTAACAAGGTATAAGTCATTATTGTTTCATTTAACTATGCCTAAGATTGTTATGGTTACGGATCCTGACCCTTGGTTTATGCTAACATTTGTGAGTTCATTTAGTGAAAATCTAAGCGCAAGTGTATCAGCCAAGTGGCGCCAACTGCTACTCTTCAAAGCTCCAGCTACTCATACTCCAAGGGACAACGCACTCTCCACGCAAGCTGTAACAGATCCTCACTGTAACAGATTCCACTGAAACAGAGCCTAGTTGTGACAGACATGTTGCATTCCAGTTGCTGAGTCAGTTGATCTATTAGTTATCAGATCAACAGCATCCTTCATGATTAATAACCTTGTTGAATACGGCTATATCAGTTAGCTGTAACTCCGCAACATGAAGATCATAGATCTTCATTGCTGCACGAATGTAGTGGATCTGAAACTGTATTTTCCTTGTATAACTTCCAGAAGGCTCTCGTAGCCTGGGGTTGGACAATTACCACTTTGTGTACGCTGTAAAAGAGCACTGAGACTCACAATCTTCCATCATTAATATGAGAGCATAGTTCTTCATTTCTACGTTTTAATTTGTTGTGACTCTCGGCGTCTCTGTTAGAAGGCCAGGGCCCGCCTTCTCACATAGATAGCCGGTTTAAGTAGGTAGAGTAGTTTAGTTTTACTTCTGTTGTGTGGTGTGGAATGACTGTAGATATTATTGGTAGTTGTAATAGAGATTAGTTTTCCTTTCTGGTAGTTTATAATTGCATCTTGAATAGTTGTAACAGAGTGGTGTGACAGTCGACTGTGTAGGATAATTTATTTAATTGCATGTGCGTTCTAATCAACTATGACAACCAAGCTCAATTCCAATTATCTTTTAGTTGTTTATGCTTTATAGGATTTCCAGTAATTATCAGTTAGAGTTCAAGCTTGTATTTTAATTCTGGTTGCTGTTGTATCTTCAATTGCATGCATAGATTAGACAGATAATGGTAGAGTTACAGTAGCCACTGGATAGATCATTTTGGTAAAGATTGAATGTTGTAGTTTGATAATTATAGGATTTAACTTATTGCAAAAGTAATCTAGTTCCATTTCATTATTAGATCATTAACTTGCTAGGTTGATTTTTGTAGGAAAGTTGTTTCTCTTTGGATTCTTAGATGTATGAATTAGATTAGCTTTCTTATGAAATGAGTTGGCTGAGCATATAGGTAGAGTCATTATTTACATTTAGTAAATCAACTGCTTGATCTGTTTATGCATAAACTGTGCTTATTTCTTTTGAAATAAAAGACCTTCCTGGGTTTGACAATTTATATTGACCATCCTGTGTGTTAGCTTTAATTAATTGACATATAGGGTGACCAACAAGTGCCGCTTTACAATATGCCATATTAAACTTGTTTAGCAGGTCTAAAGCATATTTTGTCTGATATATGGTGATCCCATCAAAATTATGAGTGATCTCTAAGCCAAGAAATTGCTTCAACAAGCCTAAATCACTGATGTCGAATGCTAAATGTAGTGCGGTTTTTATATTGTCAATCGAAGCAAGAGTGCTTCTTGTAATCAAAAGGTCATAAAAATAAAGGAAAATGATCAGAAAATTACCTTCATGCTGCTGTAGGTACAAATTTGGATCTGATTTGCATCTTGCAAAATTTTGTGATAAAAGGAAGGAATCCATCTTTGCATACCAAGCTCTTGGGACCTGTTTTAAACCATACAATGATTTCTTCAGTCTGCACACTAATGTTGGATCTCATATGTAACCTTTAGGATGCTTCATGTAAATCTCTTCCTGAATATCTCCATGAATAAATTCACTCTTCACATCCATGTCGTGCACCTCCTTGTGCTTAGATGCAAAAATTGCTAAAACTAGGAGGATAGAATCCATTTTTGCAACCGATGCAAAGGTTTCTGTGTAGTCCACACCATGAACTTGTGAGAAGCCTTTTGCCACCAAACTAGCTTTTTATTTTCAGGTTGAGCCATTTGCAGCAACCTTGGTTCGGTAGATCCATTTGCATTGAACTAATTTCTTCCCAGGTGGAAGAGAAACTAGCTCCCATGTAGCATTTTTCTGAAGATAATTGTACTCTTCATCCATGGAGGTTTTCCATCTCGGATCTCGGTGGGCATGATAGTATGATTTAGGATCTGAACCTATTATCAATTTTTTTTTTCCAGACAGTAAAGTATTAGAATATGAAAGATCCATACCTGCTCTTTGAAAGTATGCTCGAGTTCTTCTTGGATCGACAGGATTTCCAATGTTAGAACCAACATAATTGAGAGTCTTTTCTGCTCACTTTGGCAACTAAGGGGGCTCATCTGGATCTGAATATGAACCTGATATTTCATGTTCATTAATGTCTGATAAAATATCAGAAATATCATGACACAAACTTTCATCATCTTCTTTTGAATCTTCTTCTTGGAGAGGAGGCAATTCAACAGTTTCTTACTCGACTAGTTTTAGATCTTGAGGCAGTTATTCAAATTTGACACTTCGCTCGATGAATATCTTTTTGTATCTGATATCCATGAGTTTGCATCCTTTGGATTCTTCAGTATATCCAATGAGGATGCATCCAACACGTGGTGGTTCCAAATATCTTCTCTTCTAAGTCAGAATTCTATCCCATGCAGTGGAGCCAAAAACCTTGAGATTGGATACATCAGGCTTGTGACCCGTGTAGGCTTCGAAGGGAGTAGTACCTTTGAAGGATGAGTGTGGAACTCTGTTTTGAATGTATGCAGCAACATTCATAGCCTCAGCCCAAATATTTGGAGCCAAACCTTTCGACTCAAGCATACAAGCAGACATTTCTTTCAGTGCTCGATTTTTCCTCTCCACTACACCATTATGTTGAGGTGTGTAGGGGACTGTGTGCTGGATTTGGATTCCATTTTCCGCACAAAGTTGTAGCAGATCTGATTTGATATATTCTCCACCATTATCAGATATAAGAGCTTTGATCTTTCTCTCAGTAGCAGTCTCAACAGAAGCCTTGAAATTTTTGAATTTTTCTCAGCACTTCTGATTTGTTCTTGAGAAAATAGACCCATGTGAACCTAGAGAAATCATCAATAAATGTAAGAACATACCTTGAGCCATTCATGGAGGTATTTGGCAGTGGACCTTTGATATCATTGTGAATCATCCCCAAAATATAAGAAGCTCTGCTAGTTTTTCCTCGATCAAACTTGTGCTCGAGGTGCTTCCCAATGATGCAACCCTTACATATCCCTTTCGAGGATTTGATTTTCGGAAGGCCTTCAACCATAGATTTATTTTGCAGCAGCTGCAAATATTTATAATTTAGGTGTCCAAACCTCTCATGCCTGTCACAAACCCAAATTCCAAGTCAGTGTTTTAATGATTTTTTTAACATTTTTTTTAAACTTTCACAAAGCCTACTTAGATTATAACCATATTCATAACCACTTAATTATTTAATAAGTAAATACCTATTCCACTTCTTTTATTTTCCTTGGGACAAAATATATGTACATCGCAACCGTACACTATATTTAATAAGAGTAAATGCTTCAACCAAATTTGATAATTACATAAGTCAACTATTCATCTAACCCGTTAGTTCATAATCGAACATTGAACATCTTTACCTTGAACATCGCCATGAATTTCTTACCCATTAGTAATAGAAATTGATTGTACATGAACCAAAAAATTAAAACACATGTATGGTCATCACATGAACAACATGAATAACCACGAATTACTTTTACCCAAAAATCATGGACAAAACACATATTTATACATAAACAACAAAGCCAATAATTACACATATGAGAGAGACCAATTTACGTGATTCACCCAAATCTATGGGATACGTCCACAAGAAAGTCGCATCATATATTAAAAATAGGATTTACATCTGTAATACAACTGCTGCACCATTCAATTTTCACTTTCTCACAGCGTCTCTCCTCAAGAGTAATTTTCATACATTAAACATTAATATCGAAACGATTACAGAGTTTTGTCTCTGGCAAGTAGTAGCTTATACAAATTTCTTCCATGCATTCAACCCTACGTGAAATGTGGAGATAATATACATAAACCAATTCAACAATGTTCAAGATTATTAGCTATCCTTTCCTTGAGGTGTGGGAATAATATATACATCTCATATGAAACGAAACAAAACTCGAGCGCTAGCATTTAATCACAAATATAGAGTTTATTCATTTACCAAGATTCGTCTATGGTTTTCTATATATATATATATATTTGTATATGTTTGGCATTCGTACTTAGCGCTGGCATTTATAACCTAGAGAGGGAAACATACAAATATAGGGTTCAAACCAATTCAAAAGCAACATAACCAAATGAAACTCGTCAGGGATTATTACTATCCCAAGGAAACAACCTATCAAGAAATATGATTGCGGGCAATTACTAAATCAAAAGTAACTTCAACATGAAATACAGATCCCGGAAAATCAAGAATTACACACACTCACACTATGTGGATTATTTAAAGAAAAACCATCTGATCTCTACCATATCGGTTGGTTGACTAACAATGTACCAAGAGCGGACTCGAGGCCTGATCTCCCTAGCTCAATGCGAGTCTAGAAAAAATAGGACAGAACATAGAACACTTTCCTAGATCTAATTAGAGATCGAGTAGATAGATGCGTTACCTTTTAGACCACTGGTCCTTTATCCTTGAATGCTGCTCCAAGCTTGATGGTCTTCGTATCTCAGCTGCAAAACCTGTCAAGATACGCAAGACAACAACAAGTAGTAAAATGCACCTACACAATAATAGATCTAAGTAAGCAGTTAAGCAGGAAAACTACACAAAATTTCATCAATGCAATGAGATTTGGTGGAAAACATTTATATTACTGTATAAAAGGGAAATACACAGAAGGAAGTGATTACAACCAATGACTTAACATAGCAATCCTTCTTCGATCAAGCCAATGCCAAAGCCTCCAAAAGGAAGTGTGGATCTCTCAAGAGATGAGTGGAGATCTCTCCTAAGCTAAGTTCACCAGCATGTACATACTATAGACTTCCTCCCCTTGGTATGGGAATGAGATTCACTTATATACGACTAGGAGGATAGGATAGGTTGAGTTATGGTAGGAGAAAGATAGGGGATCTCACCCAAAGGTTAGGGAACCGAATGCCAACTTCCCTATAGGCTAGGGATAGGGCTCCACATCACTCATCCTCGAGAATGGGCTCGAAGATGCACTTTATCCAACTAACTGACATCGTCGCAGGCTGCATTAGAACAACCTGTGACGTCGCATGTTGCTCAAGAGTGAACTGCGACGACCTCCAAAAATAAGTTAGTCAAGCCCTCCAGTCATGGGAAACTTTAAGGATGTTTACACTGAGTCTCATGGTAGCAAGATTTTGGTGTAACATCAGCATAGTTCCATCTTAAGTATATATATATATATATTCATTGGTGACACACGACCTTCTTCATTAAAGAAGATCATTATCAAAACTGGGAAACGTCTGTATATATATGTACAACTAAGCTATATATATTCCCATAGGAATCCATCGTGGAAGCATAACATAAGCGCCCTCTCTATCTTAACGTAAGAGCAGAGTTATAACACTAAGCTTTTCACAATTAAGATAACAGGTATAGAGTGCTATACAAATTTCTCTTGGTATTCGCGTGATCCAGGTTTGGTTCAAGATAAACCCAAAATCCATAAATAAATGAAAAGAAGAGCACGACTTCTGTTCATTGAGATCTGGTACGCTGGTGCTACATTTAGCATACCGGATTCGAAATAAACCATGGCAAAAGTAAAAGCAAGGATAATACGACCTCTGTTCACAGAGATCTCTCACGTTGTGCTACATGGAGCATAATGGTTTCAAATTAAACCATAGTATAAATTAATACAAGGGTAATACGACCTATGTTCACATAGATCTCTTACATTGTGCTACATGGAGCATAACGGTTTCAAAATAAACTATAGCAGAAATAAATACAAGGTTAATACGACCTCTGTTCACATGTATCTCTTACGCTGTGCTACATGGAGCATAACGGTTTCAAAATAAACCATAGCAGAAATAAATACAAGGGTAATATTACCTTTGTTCACATAGATATCTCACACTGGCTCTATCTAGAGCATACAAGGTTCGAGCTAAATCATAGAAGAAAGAAAATATAAAGAAAACAGTAAACAACTTCAGGGTTTCAGCACTCACGTTGTCCCATCCTATTCGAAACCCATACGATGTATCTAATGTTTACCACACAGTAGCATCATACACAGAAACCTGAAAACAGAGATTGACCAGCGTAGAATCCACCGAGGTCGAGCTCCTCCATGAGCTGACTTGGGGTCTTATCCTATAACGTAAATTAGATCTGTCCAGAAAGAAATTGCAGAGGTCGAGCTCTTCCAGAGCCTTCCCTCCCCTACACCCTTTCTCCATCCGAGAGCGGTTTTTTGTTTTCAAGAAGAACCCCCCTCAAACCACTATAAAGGCAGACAAAATATGGAGAGAGGGTTCACTCCCTTCTCTCCTTATACCCTCTGGTGAAGTCGCTAGTGAAACCATTTACACCGTTCAGGATCCCAATGTTGGCGTATCACGAGAGACACAACTTCAACGCACCCTTCATGGTTGAGATCCTCCCCTATAAATAACTCCAGCAACAAAATAAATACAAAACCACTTTAACGATTATCCAAGGGTTACAACGCATCCCTCAATTATCACGTGGCGTAGAGAGGTGCAAGCTGCACAACCTCCTCATGCCAACATCGAGGCTTGGTTCTCCTTGGAGAGGTCGCCCACTAAAACCAAATATCCCCGAAATAATTCAATATCTCAACAACAATCTTTTAATAATTGGAACTTCTCTCCTTAAACCTAGTTGTAATATATACATGTGACAACTACGATTTCTTGGCAACTCATTCCCCTAAGCATCATTTAAAAATTTGCCTAATGGTTGTTTAATGGTATGCACCACCATTCTAACCAAGACGTACATATATTAAATTTCCTTGTATATCCAATATACTTTTCCAACATAAATATAAATACTAAATTCTCTTTATTTTTGCTTCATATATATATAATGGTACTTTCGTAAAAAGGTTCTTTTGGATCCTTAATAAACAAGAGTCGCATGCGACAATGTCCATGACAGAGCAATAAAATAGAGATTGCATATGGATAAGGTGGAGGCTTGCTCTAGTGCCTTGGCTCTTGCTTTGGCGCCTTGACTCTTGCTCCAAGCTTTGCCATGTCGGGCCTAGGCATCGGGAAAAGCAGGGCAACATTGTTATTGTGGCAATGTCCATGATAGAGGATGGAAATAGAAGTTTCATGAGTACTTCAAATCAGTAAAATAGGGTATTCGCCTATCCAATGTATGCAAATACATGAAAGCATATCCAAGTGCTTAAGCATTCCAACAATTTGATTTCTAAATATATGTTTCCCAGAG
The DNA here is from genome assembly GCA_027924585.1 of Larix kaempferi. Taxonomy (NCBI): domain Eukaryota; kingdom Viridiplantae; phylum Streptophyta; class Pinopsida; order Pinales; family Pinaceae; genus Larix; species Larix kaempferi. The sequence continues at coordinate 27,558,512 of BSBM01000289.1, forward strand.
CTTTAAATATTGATTTATTGAAAGTTATGTGTGCATGATGAAGACAAATCCTCTCTTCTTTAAATAGGCTTTAAAGTGTTTCAAATTCTTGGTGTAGGCCTGTTTAAATTTTTCACGCATTCAAGTCGTTTGATTCATCCGTACATATTCATAGCTTTAATGATTGAGAGTTTACAATCTATGTCTATATCATTTATGATATATAAATTCCTTGCGGCATCGTTTCTGCTAAGATAACATTTAAAAGTATTCGTGCAGCTCTGGAATGTACAAGTTGTTTCATTTGTGTAAAGTATTCGTGCAGCTCTGGAATGTTCAAGTTGTTTCATTTGTGTATACATATTTCTAGAGTTAACGAAGATTGATTTCTTGACTTACAGTTCAAAGTTCGGAATCACCAAAATTAAATGTTTAAGGCTTCATACTATTCTGGTCCTCGATTGTCTATAGCTTGAAGGCGGCATTAAGATCCTTTGATATGATATGGACATTTGTATAATGCAGCTTCTAGAAGGTACCAAGCTGTAGCATGGCTATGGAATAAGACTATTGTATTTGGTGTGTGGTATGATTGCGTTTATGTGAGCTTCACAGTTGTGTTTCTTCTTCAATTCTTTTGCAGTAAATTTGTTATAGCAGTGTAGCAGTTTGAGAGTCGATCCTTGAAAGGATTGGGGAACATACCCAAAAGAGAACTCTATGTGTACAAGTTTCCTATCACATATATTGGCACAAAGTAGTTTGCTTGGAAATTAGGCATACCTATGCATTTAGTCCTTCCGAAATTTCCTAAGCACAAGCTAAAAAACTAATGGACAAGAGCAAAGAAAACTTCGTTCTTGCCCATTCTATACTAAGCACTCCTTGAACCTTAAGATTTCCTCATGTAATTCATATTGTACTCAAAAGGATAAAGGCTGCTTTTGCTTCATAACAAAACCTTGCAGCAAGAAATGCTATGTAATTTATTGTAAAAACCATTCAACAATATTAATAATTTAATATTGAAAATAGGCCCTGCAAATAAATATGCATCTGCAGACTCAACAATTCCAGCACAGAATGCAGTACTTACTGTACCCCAGTAAGTCCCTATGAAATGAGGATGAGTCTCTGGAACCTGTCCCTTAGCAGATGGCATTATATCGATGCATCTGCTAATTCTATAAATGCACTTTATGCCTTAGCAATCTCATCTTTGGCCCACCTACCAACACTGGCTTCACTGTTGCATTTAGGAATTTTGCTGTCATGTCCACCGCTGCTTCCAGACAGGGCCCAGAGTTGCAGACTTGCATAGCAACCGGTTAGAAGGTCCTCTGCCTCTTAGTTTTGGATCAATGGAAGTTTTGGATCTCTCCAACAATCAATTCTGCGGCGCCCTTTCTTCTCAGGTATTTGGAGATCTTTGGGACATAAACCTCTTATCTTTATCAAACAACAATCTCGGTGGAGAACTACCAAAATCCCTTTCAGAAAGCAGATCTCTAGAGATTTTAGATCTGTCAAACAATAAAATATCAGGAGACCTTCATCAACGCTTTGGTAACTGCTCTTCTCTGGTTGTCTTGAATATGGAAAACAATATGCTATCAGGTGAATTGCCACTTGAGTTGGGAATATTCCTAAATTGCAAACTTTGCACATTAATAGTAACAGGTTTATGGGTTTGCTTCCTTCATCTCTACAGAATTGCAAGGCACTGGAGATCGTAGAGCTGGGTAATAACAACATTTCTGGCAGTATTCCAAGATGGATTAAAAATCTTTCAAGGCTTCGTATTCTTACCCTGAAAAATAATCATTTACAAGGGAGCATTCCTAAAGAAATAACCCTGGCAAAGAACATCCAAATTCTAGGCCTCTCTCACAACAATTTATCAGGCTTTATTCCTCATGAAATTGGGAATTTTTCTGGCATGGTGGATCAGTTGCAGCCAAAAGGACCATTTATCCTACGATATGTAATTGGTTTTGGAATGACTATGTCCCCCTACAAGGCTGATGCAGAGGATGGGCTTGGCTTATTCTATGGAGCCGATGTTGAAGTAATGAGCAAGGGACATGACATGCATTTTGACCAAATTCCTTCCATTGTTACCAGCATAGATCTCTCTGATAACAACTTAGTAGGCCACATTCCATCAAAAATAGGTTGCCTGACAGGAATAGTTACTCTGAACCTCTCCAGGAACAATCTAAATGGCTCCATTCCTGGAACACTAGGAAGCATTAGGTAGCTAGAGTCCCTGGATCTTTCCTCGAACTGGATCTCTGGAGAAATACCAACACAGCTTGTGGATATAGACTTCCTTCAGGATTTGAATTTAAGCAATAACAGACTCTCTGGAATGGTTCCACTGGGAAGACACTTTGATACCTTTGATGCAACTTCTTTCTTGGGAAATCCTAGTCTTTGTGGGATTCTTCTTAATAAAAGTTGTGGGGGTCACCATAATTCTCCCGTTTCTCCTGTTCTTGTCAGTGAAGAAGCTGGGGTGGATATGGGTGATGTGTGGTGGCCGGGTGGGAGATAGGAGTAAGATTGAGCTATGGATTCAGATTTTCATGTGTAATAACTCTATTAGTTGTTTGCAGGGGATCAATGGATCAATGGATAGGGGTCGGTGGGAGAAGACGATGATGAATTTTTAAGGATTCGTTGATGTTCCAACTAGGATTCCTTAATTTCTTTTGTACTAATAAAAAACAATATTGAGAGAACAAAGGTTACAGCTTTCAATATTCCAAAACAAGAGGCTTTGCATATTTGACCTCCTCAGTTCTAGGATTCTAAGCAGTACACTGGCCCTGCCACTCACAAGTGGCAGCACTTTTCCCTCCACTTTCAAGATATTGATCCTGAGATCCATTTATTTGATGCCTACTCACACCCAAAGATTTTCATGGCTGTAAGGTTCAGGTCTGAGATTGAGTTTGTCTGAATTGATTGTGTAAAGAAACTACTAGTACTCATGTTTTATAGGACTATTGTAAAGCAAACAAACAATTCTCATTCAGCATTGTACTGACCAAGTTCCACGTGATATTTTTCACCTTTGTAAACCTCAATAGAGGCATGGTTGATAAAATCAGGGAGGGATTTGTTAGGGTGGAACAACGCATGACCAACTTCTCACGCCCAACAATATAGAATTTAATCCCTAAAGAATATTGTCTCTTTAGGCTCTTGAGAGTTGGATGACTTTTGATCTCTTAATTTGAGACTTAGTGTCTAGATTTTTGGACTGATTTTGGTATATTTTAATTTAATTTTTAGATTACTACTTGATTAATTTTTAAATTGTTATCTAGATTAACATGTAAAAGTGTGCATGGAGCCCTTGTCCCCCTCCACCTTCACAACCTCCATTGCATCATTGCATCTCTCTCTGTCCCATTGGCTGCTTTTGCCCACTAGTATATCTCACTCTTTCATTCACACACACACACACAAAAGCATGAAAATAGAGTTTGCACCTAGGGAGCATGAAAATAGAGTTTGCATTTATACACCATGACAGAGGGAAAGGAACTTAACATTGCCATTGCATTTTTGTCAATTTGCACTGAAAGTTTCCTTCCTTCATTGTTTAGGATTTAGCAGAAGCGCTGTCTATGCCCTCCCAGCTTAGTGATCAACACAAAATTGGCAAAGATAAATTTGTGTATTACAAATCCACCACCACCACCTTGATGAAGAGAGCAACAAAATCCTACTGGTTCTTGGTGACAAGGTGCTCCCCAGTGACATCTCTTTGAATTACACTCCCTTTCTCATCAATGCCAAGGCTCCTTCTTCTGGATACAACTAATTCTATTACGTTGATCTCAGAGGGGTCAGTATTGGCTGAAAACACTTGAGCTGCCTTCTAAGTTATTGAGATTCGAAAGCAAAGGAAACGAAGGAACCATAATAGATTCTGAAACTACTTTGACTATCTTTAATGAAGAAATATTTCAAAAGATTATCGCTAGGTTTGCTTCTCAAATTCGACATGAAAGAGCTACTGAAGTTGAAGCTAGGACTGGTCTAGCACTCTGTTATAATGTCTCTGGTCTAGAGAACATTGTGGTGCTTGAGATTGCATTTCATTTCAAGGGTGTCTCAGACATGGTCCTCCCTGTTTCCAACCACTTCACTCATTTTAGCAGTCTTGATTCAACCCCAACCAATAGGTTTGATGTTGGCAAAGCTAAAGTTGGCATAAACTGCAAGGAATGTTTCAATCTACAAGCAAACCATAGAAACAAAATAGTGGTAAGTTACTTGTATAGCTTCTTTCGGAAATTTACAGCTTTCTACAAAATAATAAGACACAGAAAGAAATTATTGTTATGCCCAAACTAACCAGCTGGGCAATAATAAATGCAGTAATAAACAAAAGACCGGGGCGTTCTACAAACGACCAGCTGCGAGATCATGTGACAAAAATGAGAGCCTGGCTCACAATGCTGACTTGTAAGTATAGCGCAGATGTTAGCTCATGTTGATGACCCCTGATAGGCCTTACTCCAAACTTGTCCTGCAAGACAATAAATATAAACATTCAGCAACCTACCCAAAATTCAATTTCTATTTCAATGAAACCATAAAATAATAGCATATCAAGTGGAGAGATACAACAGCCTACCGAAAAGAAATCAGTCTTGTCCGTAGCCCAGAAAAATATCATTGTCATTACTGCAAGGTATGTTCCCAAAACAACCCCAGTTGCTAAAATTTCCTTCAATTTCCACTTCCGGCTATCAGGCTGAGGGGATGACTTAACATGATCCTTAGAAATGGTCATAATTGTACCTGGTAAAGGGGATACCAGATTGCAATATTAGCTTGAATTGATATACTTTATGATCTTTTAGCACATAAATATTGAACATTTATGTTTTAGCAAGGAATCGGAACTAACCATCAATTAAGATAGCTATGATCAAAACCATGAATGGAGAAAAGTCAAATTGCCATATTAAAGCAATAAGCATGAAACCCAGCTGCAACCATAGCACAACAAGAAAGTTTTAGGTCTAGAGTAAGTCACAACCATTGCAAAAAAATTTTGTTTATCTTATATTTGTCTATTTTATTTTTAACTAGAGATATCTTTGTACTTAGCAAACTGTATAAATTTAAGATCAAAAGTAACCATATGAACTGATATCATTGAAAATCATGTGAATTGTTATTATCAGCATTCCATTTCAAAAGAAAAAAGTATGCATGAAGTAATCCCATCAAATAGTAAATCAATGATAAAAACATATTGAATTAGGGAAAACAAAACCTCAAAAATCATCACAATGAAACGACACAAAGAAGAAAAAGTGAATTGCAAATTATTTGCTGTGAGCCAATAATGAATATGACTTTCCTAGTCATATGACTATGACCATAACAGAGACTAGTTTAGGGAATTTTAAAGCCTTGATAGTGGGGTCTTGGTTCAATGGTAAAGCAAGGCTGTTTCATACCTTCACCAAGGTTCAAATCCCCAGAATGAAACATGTTTCATCTCTCGTGGGAAACCTTGCCCATACAAGTAGGCCATTTCATGCAGTTAAATCCAAGTGTCAATCCTAGGCAACTTTGGTAGAATAAATATCCTCACAAAGACCATCTCAGCCAAAAGGATTCGTGTGAGTATTCGGTATTGTAAGCCAGCTACTATATTCCATTGTAATACAGTATACTCCTAGAATAAGGAAAGACACACTTGCCACAGTGACAATCAGGAGCATCTTGTCCAAAGAAATAAATTTACAAATTTACAAATGATCATTTTTTTACAAAGAAAATGAAATTTTGTTCACACATATTTATCAAGAATTCAATTCCAAAGCAGACAATTTGTCTAAAGAAGCTTTTCTTTAGTAGGACACAACCTTAACTGAACATGAATTCAGAGGAGGCACTCTCCCATCATCCTCAGAAAACACTCTGTATCAATCTTCTTATCGAGAATTCAATTCCAAAGTAGACAATTTGTCTAAACAAGCTTTGCTTTAGCAAGAGCTTACCTTAATTGAACATGAATTCAGAGGAGGTACTCTCCAATCAACCTCAGAAAACATTTGATATCAATCTTCTGCTAAAAGTTTTTATGATGAAGGGAACTATTAGATCATTTGTGGTGTAATAGAGGTGATTTTATAGACCTATAAGCTTTAGTCCATTATGTTTTTTTGTTATAATATCTTTGAGATACTGTTGAAGGACTGTACTTAAGTAGCTGTAGTTCTGGTTATGATGCAGGCAGTGCAATGAATAATCTTAACTACAGAGTGGAGTCCGTACATGACTGATCAATATCGAATAATATTCCCTACTAATGTGTCTGGAGATAGTATTCACTAGTAAAAAGTTAAAACCAAACTTTCAATCACTTAGCCATGGATTATAGCATGTTCCTATTGCATTAAATAGTTAGAATTATGCAGCTGAGCGAACCTCCATCCAGATTACAAGCGAAAAAGGGAGATTACGAGCAAATTTCTTTAGAAAAATAATAAGTAAACAAAAAAATATAATCCACCCTCAATCCAGATATTACAGGAAAAAGGGGAATTACGACAAATTTTCTTAAGAAAATATAAATAAACAGAAAACATAATCCGAAGCCGTGACAGAGTATCGCCTATCTATACTAATTTTATTAAAAATAATTATCTACAACATTTATCACAATAATTTACATTTGGATGTACATGTGAGCCTCGATGGGAATCGAACTTGTGACAAAATACAAACGAAAGAAATATGCATCTATCCGAACTCTTGTAGAATTTAAAATAACCAAACTGTTATGAAGGTAGAAATAAATCCCCGCAACAAATATACAGACATGCTGAGAATTACAAGTTCAAATAGACAGCAGCTGTAGTTCTGGCAGCGTAACCCGCCATGACTCTGGGAAGCTTGGCCACCGGGTTCGATACGTGGGGTCTATTATAGGAAGCCTCTGCGCTATCAAATGTGAAGAGAGAATCGCCACAATTTCCACCGGGATGTAAAAGGCCATGCTTTTGAAGGCGCTGGAGAGGGCCATGTCTCTAAACAGAGCCAAGATGAATGCCCGAAATTCCTCCAGATTTAGCGACGCCAATTTTCCTTTGCCGAGCAGCTTTAGCTTCCTTAAGGTGCGGTCAATTTGGAGCTGCATCGGGGGCTGCGAGCACTCACAAACCCTACCCCGAAAAGTATCCTGTCAGAAATAACAAACAATTCATATTCATAAACCTACAATTTAATGGGTCGGGTGAGCCCCAGCACAGAAACACAACACATTTGCATCCTTTGGTTCAAGCATCCAGTATACCTTGTAGTCAGTTATATTTTCCTTCTTATCTTGCCCGCTGTCACCATTATTTTTCAAACATTCATTTGTTTCCATATCTGGTTTGGGAAAACAAAAAAAAGTTACTTCCATGCATTTAATTAATGGTTTTTAAGATGCCTTATTCCTGAAAATTCAAGGTACATAGCTATGCAACTAGAAATCAACCACCCATAAAGAAACTCACCTTCACTCAAGCAAACAGTTTGGCTCAGTAGTTTCCTGAAAGCCTGCACAAATTGCCTTCAAGACAGCCCAGAAAAAGTACCGAACAAGGAAAGGTCTTGGCCCCTCATCTCATCTGGCCTCCACCAGAGCTTCACAAACTCCTTCCGGTCGGGCCACAGCTGCACCGATCCTGCTATGCCAAAAACCACCTGGCTTAACGTTAAGGAACCCCGGGAAAACCTGTCGTTTAAACGAAGGAAATCGGTATTGGGTATATCAGTTTCAGATTGGGGGTTCTCGAATGGCTGCCACGGGAATGAAGATATTAGGTTTCCTTGCGAGTTCTCTGTTTTAAGAAAGCAATAACCACCTGGCCAAAATATAATAGAAGTCCATGCAGTAATTGCAAGAAGGATACCAGAGAATACCACGATTGCGGTACCAGCTCGGCCCTGGCGCCATCGAGTGTTCCTCGACCTGCCTTGCAACCGATATTCTTCAAGGTTGAACATCCTGTGTTGCCCAATAGGTCACAGAGGATTGATCGAATCTGAGCTCATACTATGTGCTGAAAATTTGGGTGCGTCCGGAATTGTTCAAGGATTCGAGGTGTCAATCTCCAGTGCCAAGTTGGGCCATTGGCGACTAGACAAAGACGGTTAGAAACGACCTGCCCGAGTCACAAAGCTCCAAAATTCGAGGGGGACAGATGTCAAACGGATTCGCTCCAAATTTCGAGACACAAAATCAAGCATTTAACCAAAGTTTCACCTTGTGAAATGCAAAATGCATTCCAACCAACCGATTAATAAGTCCAAAATGACTACAATATGTCATGCACATAATAAATGCGTTCAAATATTCAATATAACTTATTTTCATTGCTATTGGTGTATAAAGCTATTTTTATCTCCCTTTATACTTAAGGAATGTTTGTTTTCTTGTTATTTAGTATGCATAAGACATATGCAAAAATGCATATTGATTTCTCACCAATGATAATTAGGATACTCCATCCTAGTTAGGATCATTTCATAATATTAGTAAACTAGTAGGTATAAATACTTTGCATTATCAATTTAATGACGGTATTACAAAATATCATTATATTAATATTTCCTATATACATTGTCTACCTTAAAAAAGTAAACTTCTCTTAGACATTGTTATTTATAATTAAAATTTAATAATATAATTAATAAACAAAGACCATTTTTGGTCTTTTAACTATATTTACAAAAGAGATGGTTTATAAATAACCTTTTATCTCTTTTAACCTTTAAAGTACTAAATGTATATTTTGGGTTTAACTAATCGAACCAAGATAGTGATAACCAACACTTAGTTTTTCATGTGCTAAATAGTTTAGCTCATGTTAATAATTAGGTAGTGGGTTTTGATGATGAGAACCTCGACGTCCTCTGCTGGGACTAGGATGCCAAGGACATCCATAAGAGTTTCTTAGTTTTTCCTGATAGCTTTGAACAAAGATTAACCTAGTGCCAAGCTTTAGATTTTAGGAGAAACTTACTGCCCTTCGGCGGTTAAGGCTAACTTCGGCATCCCTCTCAAGGACTAACCGATAACCCAAAAAAAAACTTAGTAACCTTCAGTGAATGCCACTATTCACTCAAGTGTTTGTGACACTAAGATACATTTGTCATCAACCATCAAGTACAATTACATTTGCATTCAAAATAGCAGGGGTGTAAAAAAAAAGGATATTATATCCTCCTCCCCTTAAGAATAACACCGTCCTCGGTGTTCATGCTTTTCCAACCGTTTGTTTCCCACTCATGTTCCTTTTCCTATCATACATTTGTCATATTTTGCTTGGCTTGTTATAAACTTCGAACTTTCATGATTTCCGCAAGCTCATAACCTGTGCTTTTCACAAACAACACGAGTTGTTTTCTATCATCTTATCATAAAATACATGCATACATATGATTTTTCCAAAATCAATTAGATCATGAGAAATCATTTTCCCTTGCAACATCATGTTGCGGCCTTTTCATGGCAATCCTTTTTAGAGTTTAATCTTCTTACTAAGATCTTCTTTGTAATTTCCTGCCCCTGCACCTCTGTTAGTCATATAAAAAAATAAAAAATCATGATCTAAGATAATATTTTTCCAATTTCTTATCATGAAACTTCTTTCCAAGGGCCTCTTCTTGCTTTTCCTTGAAAGCGTGAATGTGCATGAACATAAACATGCATACTCTAACATAAATATGCAAAATATTGAGTATAACAAATTTAAAACATAAGTATATGCGCATACCTCATGCATAACATATGCATAGTAGAAAACACTTCCTAGTGCGCCATGTCAAACTACATAAGGCTTGTTATTCTGCTCCAGAGTATCCATCTCAATGTCAGCAATAAAACAGTCCATGTGATCAAATCACTTTATAAAAGTTTTCCATGTGCGTCCTTTTTTCCCTCAAGCCTTCTCGCTTGAGTCCCAGAAAATTATTTTTCCCCTCAAGCCTTCTCACTTGAGTCCAGGACAACTCTTTTTCCCCTCAATCCTTCTCACTTGAGTCCCGGAAAATTATTTTACCCCTCAAGCCTTCTTGGTTGAGTCCAGGACAACTCTTTTCCCCGTCAATCCTTCTCACTTGAGTCTAGAAAAATTCCGAGCCTTCTCGGCGTGCACCAAGCACAAGATTTGTACTCAACACCTTCTCGGTGTCATGCCCCTCAGAGCGTGCATCACGCACAGGACGATACCCAACACTCACCCAGTTCTCCTGAGTTATAGAGTGCTCCAGGGACTTTTACATCTCTAAAACCATGGAACCACCTCTAACAGCTTTTCAAGGTACTGCAGTGCTCCTGCATTAAACTGGTAGTGCTCCTACCTAAACGCATCTTGTGTTCTATACCCCACTGTAGGTGTTCCTTTCGGGCCTAGATCTGTGATCCAGACTTGGCCTTCTCTTCTTCCTTCTTCTTGCTTAGATTTATTTTAATTTAAGTTAACTGTATTTTAAATTTGCAGGGCGCCTCCCTCCCCCTCCTTCTTATGTTAGGGTGAGGTTTTGTTTAGTAAGATTATGTGTAGAGTTATCTTTTAATTTCTCTTGATGCTCTCAATATTTCCACTTCTCTGATCATATTGTCTCATGTGCATGCAACAATGTCTCATAACAATGCATTAATGAACTCTTGGTTCTTATTGTGACTCTAATGCCACTATCATGGCCAACCAGCTTTACCAACACAAGCTTTTAAGTTGAGCCTACTGCACATGACAATTTAAGATTGACAACCATATAGAGGCATTCACTTATAGTGATTTTTGCGAAATCCTTACTAGTTTAGCGATCCTCTCTCCATTGATTAGATTTGGTTCTTAATTTCCAAGCCCTTACTTCATGCGATTAATTCCTCGCACATATTAACCAAATATGTATATTAGCTAAATCCTCATGGAAGTGAAGTGTCAATCACAAAAACATATTCATAATATTTTTGTATCACATAACACCTTACATAATCATAATATCATCACTTTGATAAGCAGTAGATTCACCTATTTACTTATCAATATATTTCTTCCTAAGTCTTTGATCTTTTATTCACATAAAGCATCGTGCACACTTGTGCAATTTTTATTAGTTGTAAACTTTATCCAACTAACTTTTAAACTTATCAAAATGTATGTATTTCATATCAACCAAGATATGGGTTTTACTCATCCTTATCTATCATGCTTTTCATACCATTTGACGGATCATAAACATTCCTTTACATCTTCACATTTTCAATGATGTCTTAACTACTTATTTGAGAATAAACATAATATAGCAAATTTCCACTTTTACTGAATCTAAATAGTAATGTTAAACTGAATGCATAATCTTCATGCCATCAATGGAATCAATATGCACATTTAAATATATGCATTAATCATAAACTTTTCGTCAATTTCAAATTTATGATTAACATGGCTATACCTAGACCTTAATTTTTTCCAATTTATGGGCATAAGGCTAGGTCTTCCCCACCATGTCAAAGATAAATACCAGTTTTAATCTCACAATCTACTTATCATTTATGCAATCTAAAAATATCATATGTATATATTTACTTTCACGATGCATGTACTATTATATCATAATTCATTTATTTCCATTTGCATGCTTTCTTAGTACTAAAAGGGTTGGACTTATTCATGCACAAAAAATGTCATTAACCTAAATTTTTCTAGGCATGCCTATGTGCTTCACAATTACATCCCGCTAGCCACTAGCCTTGTAGGTGTATTTAATCTCAAAATGCATATCTTTAAACATTAGCATTATAAAACCAATAGTGCGTATCTGTGTTGTCATTGTCTCAACTTATTAATTCAACACCTTCATGGAGATAAGCATATTTGTATCTCTTTAGCTTAATATGCTAATTCATAAAAACAACGACATTCTTTTACTATTTCTTTTTCATCATGTTTTTTGTGATATAAAAATAATAATAAGAAAACAAAACATGTTCTATCTTTTCAAAGTGCTTCCTTTCTAGTAAATATCAAAATCATATTTTAATCTTTATGATACTTAAAAAAGGTAACTAACCTTTTAGAAATATTTTTAGTTGCGGATCATTAACTCCCTTTAGTATTTTTGGATCATTAACTCCCTTTAGTATTTTTAGACAAAATAGTTTTCACAATCCATGCCACCATGTATTCTTGTAGGCATGCTGAATTTAGATAATTCAGTTCACATGTTTTTCTTCATGACACTTAAGGAATTAACTAAATTGCATAACTAATATCGTAAGATTAGTTTTGATTGATTCAAGTTTGTGTATCGTAAATTTCATAGTCACGCTTTCTTAAGTACTTGACAATTTATCACACAAGTCTCTTTTCATCATCTAATATACACCAACTTATTCTAATATACACCAACTTATGATCATGCATGCAATCAACCATATCCAACTTATACAAATCGATTTACATTTTTCTTCTATTGATCATAACATAAATCTTTATCTTCATTGATCAATAAAATATTCATGGATGTCATTAAGATAAGCAAATGTAAAAACAATTTGCATTTTACAATAAATGTTCAACATAATAGTGTAACTTACCATCCCGTAAGCGAATCCATAGGTCGCACAGTGTTGCAACCTTGGCTTTGATACCAATTTGTCATAAATCCAAAGTCCAAGTCAGTATTTTAGTGAATTATTATTTTTTTTAAACTTTCACAAAGCCTACTTAAATTATAAGCCATATTCATAACCACTTAATTATTTAATAAGTAAATACCTATTCCACTTCTTTTATTTTCTTTGGGACAAAATATATGTACATCGCAACCGTACACTATATTTAATAAGAGTAAATGCTTTAACCAAATTTGATAATTACATAAGTCAACTATTCATCTATCCAGTTAGTTCATATTCAAACATTACCATCTTTACCTTGAACATCGCCATGAATTTCTTACCATTAGTAATAAAAATTGATTGTACTTGAACCAAAACATTAAAACATATATGTATGGTCATCACATGAACAACATAAATAATCACGAATTACTTTTACCCATGGACAAAACACATATTTATACATAAACGACAAAGCCAGGTATGAAAGAGACCAATTTCCGTGGTTCACCCAAATCTATGGGCTACGTCCACAAAAAAGTCACATCATATATTAAAAATAGGATTTAAATATGTAATAAAATCATGGACAAAATACATATTTATATATAAACGACAAAGCCAATAATCAGGAGACCAATTTCCGTGGTTCACCCAAACTTATGGGCTACGTCCACAAGAAAGTCACATCATATATTAAAAATAAGATTTAAATATGTAATGATTTGGACAAAACACATATTTATAAATAAACGACAAAGCCAATAATCACGACCAATTTCCGTGGTTCACCCAAATCTATGGGCTACGTCCATAAGAAAGTCACATCATATATTAAAAATAGGATTTAAATATGTAATACAAATGCTACACCGTTCAATTTGCACTTTCTCACAGCCTCTCTGCTCGAGAGTAATTTTCATACATTAAACATTAATATCAGAACAATTACAGACTTCTGTCTCTGGCAAGTAGTAACTTACACAAAGTTCTTCCAGGCATTCAAACCTAAGTGAAATGAAACGAATCAAAACTCGAGCACTAGCATTTAATCGTAAATACAGAGTTTATTCATTTACCAAGATTCACCTCTGGTTTTCTCTCTGGCTCTATGTTTGGAATTCGTACTTAGCGCTGGCATTTATAACCTAGAGAGGGCAGCATACAAATACAGGGTTCAAACCGATTAAAAAGCAACATAACCAAATGAAACTCGCCGAGGATTATTACTATCCCAAGGCAACAACCTATCAAGAAATATGATTGCAGGCAATTACTAAATCAAAAGTGACTTCAACATGAAATACAGATCCCGACAAACCAGGAATTACACACACTCACACTATGTGGATTATTTAAAGAAAAACAATCTGATTTCTACCATATCAGCATGGTTCCATCTTAGGTATATAGCATGGTTCCATCTTAGGTATATAGCATAGTTCCATCTTAGGTATATATATATATATATATATATATTCATTGGGGACACACTACCTTCTTCATAAAAACAGATCATTATCGAAACTGCCTGTATATATGTACGACTAAGCTATATATATTCCCATAGGAATCCATCATGGCAACATAACATAAGCACCCTCTCTGTCTTAACGTAAGAGCATATTTTTAACACTAAGATTTTCAAAATTAAGATAACAGGTACAAAGTGATATACCAAGTTCTCTTGGTACTCGCATGATCCAGGTTTGCTTCAAGATAAACCCAAAATCCAGAAATAAATGAAAAGAAAAGCACGACTTCTGTTCATCGAGATATGGTACGCTGGTGCTACATTGAGCATACTGGATTCGAAATAAACCATGGTAGAAGTAAAAGCAAGGATAAATATACGACCTCTGTTGACAGAGATCTCTCATGCTGTGCTACATGGATCAGAACTGTTTCAAAATAAACCATAGTAGAAATTAATACAAGGGTAATACGACCTCTGTTCATAGAGATCTCTTACGCTATTCTACATGGAGCATAACGATTTCAAAATAAACCATAGCAGAAATAAATACAAGGGTAATACGACCTCTGTTCACAGAGATCTCTTACGCTGTGCTACATGGAGCATAACAATTTCAAAATAAACCATAGCAGAAATAAATACAAGGGTAATATTACCTTTGTTCACATAGATCTCTCACGCTGGCTCTATCTGGAGCAATAAGGATCCGAGCTAAATGATAGCAGAAAGAAAATATAAAGAAAACAGTAAACAACTTTATGGTTTCAGCACTCACGCTGTCCCATCCTATTCGAAATCCATACGATGCATATAATGTTTACCACACAGTAGCAACATACACAGAAAAATGAAAACATAGATTTACCAGCGTAGAATCCATGGAGGTCGAGCTCCTCCATGAGATGACCTAGGGTCTTAGCCTATAACGTAAAGTAGATATGCCCAGAAAGAAAGTGAAAAGTGCAGAGGTCGAGCTCTTCCAGAGCCGTCCCTCCCCTACACCCTTTCTCCGTCCGAGAGCTTGTTTATTTTTCAAGAAGAACCTCCCTAAAACCACTATAAAGGAAGACAAAATATGGAGAGAGGTTTCACTACCTTCTCGCCTTCTACCCTCCGGTGAATTCGCCAACGAAACCATTTACACCGTTCAGGATCCCAACGTTTGCGGATCACGGGAGACACAACTTCGGCGCACCCTTCATGGTGGATATCCTCCCCTATAAATAACTCCTGCAACAAAATAAATACAAAACCAATTTAGCGATTATCCAAGGGTTACAACGCATCCCTCAGTTATCACGTGGCGTAGTGAGGTGCAAGCTACACAACCTCCGCATGCCAACATCGAGGCTTGGTTCTCCTTGGAGAGGCCGCCCACTAAAACCGAATATCCCCGAAATAAGTCAATATCTCAACAACATTCTTTTAATAATTGGAACTTCTCTCCTTAAACCTACTTGTAATATATACATGTGACAACTATTATTTCTCGGTGACTCATTCCCCTAAGCATCAATTAAAAATATTCCAAATGGTTATGATTTCTCGGCGACTCATTCCCCCCAAGCATCATTTAAAAATATTCCTAATGGTTGTTTAATGGTATGCACCACCATTCTAACCAAGACGTACATATATTAAATTTCCTTGTATATTCAATATAATTTTTCAACATAAATATAAATACTAAATTTTCTTTATTTTTTCTTCATTTATATATATTGGTATTTTCGTAAAAAGTTCTTTTGGATCCTTAAAAAACAAGTGAAATAACTGCAAAGCAGCTAGTCCATGCTTTAGATTAAGTTAGAAGAATTTGATAAATTTTAAATAACAAAAAATATGTCAAAATAAAAATAAAAATAAAAACATATAATATGAAATAGTAGAAAAAGCTATATGCTTATGCATGTAATTAATTCTAGGCTTGGTTACCTATATATGAAGGCTTGCACATCATTGATGAAGTATTCATTCATGTACTCTCTTTGAACACTCATTTGTTAATAAAGATTACATTATTTGGATCATTACCTGTATTATTTTTTCTTTTATGTATTGCTAATTGTATTATTGCTCCATTTAGCCGTGAGATCCATTGGTTCAAATTCTAGTGCATGTACAAAGACCATTTTACATTCCAGTTAAGCTAGGATATTCAAATGGTTTACCCCAACAAAGTATGAGGCACAAGAGCAAGTAGGAGTGCTTCAGATTTCTTTCCAAGTGAGTCATCCTTGTTAGGTTGTACTCATGTCTTCCATTATTGATGCATATCATTCCTCATATAAGGATCCAACATGGGAGCAGGGAGGCAACATGGGAGCAATTATAGTGAGAATTCATCGAAAAAGAGTATAAATCCTTCCTAAAGAATGCTCTCTGAGATTTGAGACTAACAAGGAAGTTAGTGATTGATTATAGGTTGATGTACATGGTGAAGCGCGTAGGGAATAACACTGTTCAAAAACATAAGGCTAAGTTCATATCAAGAGGTTTCTCTCGTAAAAAGGGAGTAAGACTTTGAGAATACCTTTATTCCAATTGCCAAGTATACTTCCATAAGAACCAATCTCTTTAGCTTTGATGTTTGGTTGGCCTTTATATTAGATGGATGTTAATATGATTTTATTGGGGTTAGGTGCTTGGTATTCATAATTAATGTGTACCTAGAAAGTAAGTATGGGCTGTACTAAGACTAGTACATATCTTAACTTCTATTATTTGTTTGATAGATCTCATTTTAATGTTTTAACTTCTATTGTTTGTTTAATAAATTTGATTTTAATGCTATATGTAAATGACTAATTTTGTATGGATATAATTTTGAATCATATAATATAATTGAAAAAGGCGAGAACAAGTAATATATAACTTAATCATGGCACTTTCACCCACCATATATTGGTTATTGGTTAAATGTTTTTTATTTAAAATTAATAGTATTGTATATATTAACCATAAACATTTCAAAATTAAGATATAAAACTTAAAAACACTAATGAATAAAAAAGTCAAAGATACACAAATTGACAATGGAGGAGGAGCAAGATTCATAGCTTGATGAAGTACGTTATATCAAGATCTGCGATTACAGTGCGGAATTATGGTGGATACGAGGTGAAACTTCATAGTTTGGTGCATCTGTAAGAGAGCTGACACCAACTTATGGCATGAGATTGATTAGCCGATGAGCTAGCTACAACAAATCCGCAGACCAGTCATCAACATACCCATCTCAGCTTGTTAATTTGATTCTGGAATTGGCCGGCAGCGTGAGAGCAAGATTCATAGCTTGATGATGTACGTTATATTATGGATTTGAGAATACAGAGAGGATATATGGTGGATTTGAGCAGGAGGCTGGCTGAGACTCATGAAGCGCGGTAATTGAATTCAAGATTCATCAAACATCGCCATGGAACATCAAGACTGAATTGACTGAAGGCCGTGAGCAGCATAACAGGGGAACTGATGATCTCTGCTGATGATGTTCTAATTGGTTGTGATTACTGCTGAGAAAATTACGGAAAGGGAACTGTGGATGAATTTCTTGGACGAATGCAACATTGGACCTTAATCTGGGCATGGATTAAATACCTCCAGCTCTATTTCCCTTTTGCGATGCATGTGCCAGTCTTTTTAGTTTTTTTGATTTGATTAATTTGGTCGATCCAATTCACAGGAAGAAGGAACATGGGATTCTGAACTCTGATTGAGGGCATCTGGAATCTGGAGATTTAGACTTGTTCTGCTGATTCTTGGTTTGTTTCTTGGTGTCGTGTGGAGATTTGATGGCTTCCCCAGGGGGAGGAGAATTTTTTCCAGTTGACGATTCCCAGCTTAATCCTCAAACAGGGATCTCTGCTAAGGATGACTCACTTAATAACCATGTTAAGAGGGTCAAAGAACGACAGAGACAAGACTTGCTAGTGCTGGGGGTGGATGTTACGCTGGAAGAGGCGGAGGATTTCTCTCACACTGCTGTGGTTGGACATGTTAGGGGCAGAAGATTTGGTCGTGGTTTTCTTCGGCGTTGGGCGGCTGAGTAGTGGAAGAACTTCGTGTCATCAGCCCCCGAGGTCCGTGTTTTGACGAAAGGATGGTTTTCCTTTATCTTTAAGAACAGAGGGGAGGTCAATGCAGTATTAAGTAGACAATGGTCGATACTGGGAGTCCCTCTTGTTCTGAAAAGCTGGTCCCCCTTCTTCGACTCAAAAACGGAGAAAGTTGCTAAAGAACCGCTGTGGGTGAAGCTTCCTGGGTTTCCCATGCATATGTGGAATGAAACTCGGTTTGCTGAGATTGGAAATTTTCTTGGTGATTATGTGTGTTCAGATTCCTCCCATATTAAGACTGGCATCTACACGGTAGCTAAGATATTGGTAAATATCGATCTTCGGATGGGACTTTCTACTGAGATTAAAGTTCAATACAAGGATGGGGACTTTGTTCAAAAACTGGATTATGTGGGTGTTCCGTTTAGGTGTCATCGCTGCCACGCTCTTGGACATCTGGTAGCTTGTTGCCCTTTATCGTTTCGGACTTGTAAGCCTCTGACCGATGAAGCAGCAGAAGAAGACGCACATCCAGTGTCGATGGTGAACTCTCAGGCGGTGGTGGATGATGGGAGAGGCCTGCTATTGACGGGGGGGTGATATTAGATTCTGTGGTACCATCATATTTTTGTGGGAGGCTTGGATCAGAGGAATTGCTGCCACCTTTGGTGAACATTGGAAAGGAGAATAATGGGAGTGCGCCTCCTGATGCTGAGGGGGATTCTTTGTGTTCCGTGATTTCTACTACTCGGGCCACCACCAAATTACTACAGGAGATGCCCATTCGTCGGGGTACATCTGCGAACTCCTTGGGTATGTCTCATTTCCTTTCTCCGGCTGTTTCCTTTTTAGATGACTCTGCTGTTTTGGGGGGGGGTAGTCTTGAGTCTCCTCCTCGCCCGGATGCTCCTTGTCTGCGATCTGATGTGGATAGTTTTGTCACGCCGTCAATTGTCTCCACCAATCACCCTACCAGCTCCGAGGGTAGAAGTATCCGATATGCTCTTCGTAGTAGGGAGATACCTGAAGATGGAATAGGGGGCAAGGGACTTCCTGAATTGGCCTATAGTGTTGGGGGGAAAGGATGGGGCCGAAAATCCCTTTTGTCTAAAGCTCAAGATCGGGCTAAAGTGGATTTAGTGATGGGTACACACTCTTCTATTGAGTGGGCACTTAGAGCAGTGAAAGCCCAGGATGGGGATATTTTATGAAACTTATGTCCTTCAACTGTCGTGGGTTGGCGAGCCCCATAAAAAAAATGTCGCTTAGGAGGCTGGTAGACTTAAATCAACCGGATGTATTATTGCTGCAAGAAACTTTGGGTGGCAGTGAGGATGTTGTACGAGCTTTATAATCTTTGCTTCCTGGCTGGAAGTTTGTTGGAGTGGATGCTCGGGGGCGTTTTGGAGGGCTGGCCTCGGGGTGGAAGGTTAAGAGTTGTCGATGTGATTGTTCTTGGGGAATCTCCTTTGGTATCGGTTTGGAAGTTTGGGATGCTGAGGTTGGTTGGACGATCACGGTTCTCAATATATACGGGCCCTATATTTAAATAGGGTGGGCTATTGGGACTCCTTGTTATGTATGGATCTTTTTGATGGTAGGGATGTGATTTTGGGTGGGGATTTCAATCTTACTCTGGGGTCTTCTGAAGTATGGGGGCCTCGAGCTGCTCCAGATACATTAGCAAATTATTTCATTCAAGCCTTTGTCAGGAAGGATCTTCTGGACATTTTACCATCCAAGTTAACTCCAACTTGGAGGAATAGGAGAGCTGGGGAACATAGGGTGGCTAAACGACTGGATAGGTTTCTAGTGGCCGAAGTATTGGCACTGGGAGTAGATGTTGTCAGACAGTGGGTAGGGTCAGGTGGGATATCTGACCATTGCCCCATCTTCCTGGAGTTACGAGGTAGCAGGAAAAAACCTCCAAGCCCTTTCAAATTCAATCCTAGCTGGATGAAGGAGGAGGCTTTTATTAAGCTGGTTCAGGAACAATGGGTTCATCGACCACATGATTCTCAGATGCATGTGGGTGCACACTTTCATCACAATCTTAAGCGAATAAAAGAGGCAACTATTTCCTGGGCTCATGACAAAAGGGTGATTGATGATCAGACTTTGCGGGCTGCTGAGTTGAACATCGATTGGATTCTTAATAGTCTGGGCATGGGATATCTAGATGAACAGCAGAAAGGCGAGCTGTTGGAGTGGGAGAGACGCAGGAATGTGATTCTGTGTGAGCGAGAAGAGCTGTGGAGAATGAAAAGTAGGGTGATTTGGCTTCAGTGCGGTGATGAGAATACAAAATTTTTTCAAGCGTATGCTAAGGGGAGAAAATTCACAAACTCTATTTGGGAACTATCTTCTGAAGCAGGGGAACAGGTTTCCAGCTTTGATGGATTAGCGGAGATGGGAGTTAGACATATTGGAGATTTATTCACTACACAACCTGGAGTCTCCATTGCTGAGGTTATTCGGGTGACTCAGCTTTTTCCACGTTTTGTGGGGGAGGAGGATAATAGACTACTGTTGGAGGAGGTGACGCCGATTTAGCTCTTGCTGGTAATGCAATCCTTTCAAAAAGATAAAAGCTCGGGGCCAGATGGCTGGCCTATAGAATTATTCTTAGGATTCTATGACTTCTTCGGGGAGGAAATATTGAATGTGGTGGAAGAATCGCGAAAGGCTGGGTTTGTCCATGGCCCCTTCAACTCCACCTTTTTAGCTCTTATACCGAAGACGGACAAGCCTGACAGCTTTGATGAATTCAGACCTATTTCTCTCTGCAATTGTATCTATAAGATCATCTCTAAGGTTATGGCGAGGAGACTCAAGAATATTTTGTCTAAGCATATTTCTTGTGATCAATTTGGCTTCTTGGAAGGTCGTCAAATTCATGAGGCCATTGGAGTTGCACAGAAGGATTACACACTCTAAAAGTGCAGAAGTAGAAGGGTGCTGTGATTAAGATTGATCTATCAAAAGCATTTGATAGGGTTAGCTGGCTATATATCCGGATGCTTTTAACTCATCTGGGGTTCTGCTACGAATTTATTAGATGGATTATGGCCTGCCTCACTACGGTGAGCTTTGCTGTACTGATCAATGGTTCTGCTAGTCCATTCTTCCAGGCAGGAAGGGGGATACGACAGGGATGTCCCCTATCTCCGCTGTTGTTTCTACTTGTGGCTGAAGGACTCAGCCGTTTTATTCTGAATGCAAAAGCTGATGGTTCCTTTCGAGGCATATCCATTTCCCAGGTATTATTTATTACACATCTCCTTTTTGTTGATGACATTCTGATATTCTGTGATGGCACGCGACAGGATATTGATAAGGTGGTTGAAGGTCTCCAATTAGTGCAAGTTGCAGCGAGTATGTTAGTGAATATTGACAAATCTACTATCACATGCTCGAATTTAACCGAGCAGGAGATTCAAAGAATGGTTAACAAACTACCTTATAGGACTTTGGATATTGATGATGGATTAAAGTACCTTGGATTTCAATTGAAACCGAATGCTTATCTGAAGGCTGATTGGAACTGGCTAATAGCAAAATTAGAACAGCGCCTTCATGGATGGAGCCATAAATGGCTCTCTCGGGCTGGGAGGCTGGTCCTGGTTAAATCAGTCTTGGAAGCAATTCCGGTGTATTGGATGTCTCTTGCTTGGATTCCCATAGGTGTCCTGGAGCAGATCAGGAGATTGTGTTTTGCCTTTCTTTGGAAGGGATCAAGTGAGCATCGAGCAATGGTGTGGGTCAGATGGGATAAAATTGATGTCCCAAAAGCATTGGGAGGATGGGGATTAAAGAATATTTTTCTGTTTACAAAAGCCTTGGGGGACAAAGTGTCGTGGCGACTAATACATACACAGAGTCTCTGGACTAGAGTGGTATATCATAAATATATTGCCCCTCTTACTCTTCTCGAATGGATCCGGCTGGGAAATAAGTCGAGGGCAAATTGCTCTGTGGTCTGGAAAGCGGTGGTGCAGCATTTCTCTTTGGTCGGTTCTGGATTAGTGTGGAGGATCGGCAATGGGCGTCTCCTTCGTATTGGGCTGGACCCTTGGGTTGGCTGCAGGGGAGGTCATGTCCTTTCTGTGGAATTGAGGACTTTTTTGGCTGCTAGAGGATGTCATTTTCTGGCCGATATTGAGGATCCGGGATCATCTACTCTTTGGCAATAGGGGTGGATCTCTGCACGACGACTTGAGATCTCTGTAGAACTGCAGGGGGCCTGGGAGGAATATCTATGGATCTTAAGACATACTAATATTCGACTGACCAATCGGGTTGATGAACTTATCTGGGATCACCATCCCTCAGGAATATACTCACCAAAAAATGGATATATCCAGCTGAATGTGGAAGTACATAAAAGGGAATTGGTGTGGTGGTGGAAATATTTGTGGAAGTTAAGATTTCCGGGTAAAGCAAAATTACTCTTCTGGGCTCTACTGGAAAATAAGGCTCCTACCTGGGACATCCTGCAAAAACGTTTCCTCCAGGGTCCGGGGATCTGTCCACTTTGCCGGGATGCGGAAGAGACCATTGCTCATATTTTTATTCACTGTCGATTTTCACAGGCTGTCTGGAATAATATCAGTAGATATTTGGATTTTAAGGTGAGGTGGAGGGGAGAGAGCGTCCTGGATGCTTTCCATTTGTGGTGGTCTTTTCATAAATCCTCTTCCATCCGGGCCTTCCCGTGTATATACGCATGGGGCATTTGGATTACACGCAATAAGATGATATTCCATGATTGCAGGGTTCCATTGGAGTCTGTCGTGGCTCAAGCTGTGGCGGTTATGCATCATTACGAGGCTCCTGTCCATGTGAGTCGAACACGACCTGTGCAGGTGGAACAGATTGACAAAACCATGCCGTGGGCATTTTTCGATGGTGCCTCATTAAACCATCAATCGGTGTGTGGAGGGGGGGAGCCCTTTACAAAACTGAGTCCCATTACTTCCATCTCGTGGCTGGGTTGGGGAGAGGATCAAATAACTATGCTGAACTCATGTCTCTTAAACTGCTGATGTTATTTGCACTTGAACACGGATGCCTATCTCTACAGATTTTCGGCGACTCCATGATTGTTATCAACTGGGCAAAGGAGATCACACAATGTCATGTGATGGTACTATTACCTATCCTGGAGGAGGTGATCCGGTTAAAGCTGTCCTTTAACCACATTACATTTACACATGTATACAGGGAGAGGAATGGGTTGGCCGATAAACTCTCCAAGGAAGCGACGCAGCAGGAATTAGCACTTGGAACATGGAGGATCACTATTCATTCACCGGGGGGCACTTTCAGCTATTATCACAGACCTTTTTATGATGATATTGAGGCACAGCATTGAGCTACAACTCAGCTTTTGATGATCAATGTTGGTTACGTTCTTCTATTTCTGTTTACAGATTTTATGTAATAGGATATATGCAGGTTGTATGGACAGCAGTATGTTTTTTTGTTGTTGTATGTATGGGACATTAGATATGATGATAATATGGGACCGTTAATATGTGACAATGTAGGGATCTCAGTGATTCTACTACATGTGCAGAATGTAATTTTGTTCATCTATTTGAAATAAAATTACGATTTTTTCCGAGGAAAAAAAAAAGAATAAAAAAGTCAAAATAATATAAAAATATATTTTACTAAAATCAATATCAATGTATGATAAAACATAAATATATAACATTAATAATTATTGAACAAAATCTTAAAAAACTAAATACTCACGTAAATTAAAAATAAAATACTACCCACTTATGTTTCATATTTTACACTTTATAAATTTAATATATAAAAAAATTGATGTAATTTTTTTATAATTATAGCACTCTCTAATCCTTATAATCATTCAAAGATTGAGTTTCGAAATAACCTATTAATATCACATCAAAAGAATATATAATCCAATTTCAATTTTGAAATCTTCTTAAAAAAATTGTTTTAAAATTGTTTTAGTTTGAGATAATGAGACTCTATTACCATAGTAACCATACTAAACTATCAATACTATTGAGTTCATTTCAAACTAAATTATTATATTAAAATCAAAACATAATGGAGTGGAGGTAACAAAAATAGATATAACCTACATGATTAGATGATTCATTGCAATAGAACAAAGATTGCTACAAGTGAATGCTCCATAACCAAAATAAAACGATTACACGAAATTAAACACCAAATTACTTTGAACCCTGTGTAACTGTCATTTGTTTTCAATTAAAATAGTGTTTTAATATTAGAATATCCACAATTCATTAATAATCTTCACATATTTCTAAAGTATCTATAATTAGCATTTAATAATATTATCCTAAAAAATCATCGATGTCATTGACAATTAATAAAAAGGCAATTTTTTAATCAAGTTTGGAGTAGTTACAGAACTAAAAAACAAAACTAGTTTCATTTAATAAAAAAATACACCATATACAGTGAGGTAATGCGTGAGCAGCTAGACAATTATGATTGCTTCTGTCTCTCTAATTTTTTAGTGGCTTCCTAAAAATGATACAAAAATCCAGTAATGAAATCTGGAAGTGGGATTTCTTTAGCGGATTTTTTAGTTCGATTCATTAAAAATATTGACTTACCAATTCACAATGATAAAATTCTTGTAGTTGTTTGAAATTCCATTGACTAGTTCATAGTCAAGACGCTAGGAGTGATTGTGGACCCTTCTGATGGTGCTCTGAAACTGTTGTTCTGGTGTAGCATAGCTCTCTCTGCACATATAGCTCTGGAGTGATGTATAATTACGTATATAAAAAAACTATTGTTGCTCTTTTCATCTGAAGCGTTAAAACCGCACAACAGACATGGAGACGTCTGAATTTGAACCGAAATAGGTGCGAAGGAAACCCCAGCCAGCTTTTGCCTCTCTAATTGGAACAACTAAGTTAGCTCGTCCGGAAGGCTATTCGTATCGTCATAGCACATCACACATTATAATTCTAACTAATTGGGACAACTAAGCCTGCCCGCCCAATATAACCAGTTGAGGTGCACAACAACAAATATTACTATCATAAAAAGGCACCCATATAAAAAAGATCCAACAATGGCGGGAGTCAAAATCATATCCCCAAAATCAGGTTTATCAAGCCCGCCTGCCGCTATGCGGTATATAAATAAAAAGATGTGGTATAAAAAATTAACATATATAAAGTCTCTATATAAACCAATAGGTTCTTTCCCAAGAATATACAACTACTATAAGGCGAGATGGGGTCTAAATAATAGCAATAATATGGTAATTTAATCACTGTGTCCTTGAATCCACTAAATGTCCAAAAAGCCAGTTATGTAATCCTGTGGAACCATTATCGAACCCCCAAAACCTAGGTTTATATAAATAAAACTGCCAAATGAGAAGTTTTTATTATTCTGTGCCAACCAAGCTGAGTGTCTGCGCCTAGCCTGGCCGTGAATAAATATCTCGATAACTTGGATCAGCACTGGAACCTTCCCTCCCATTCTTTCCCTGACCCGGATCTCGTTGAAGCACACGTTTAAGAAGCACCACTAGTAGGACCAATAGCTAAGAAATAAGCATCATAGCCAGAAGTTAGCACAACACCAAAGGCATCAGTCGGTCCAACATAAGTAGCACCAATAACAGTATATGACCCAAACCCACTAGGTTACTACCCAACACAAGATACAGATCCATAGCTAGTTTATTAAGCAGTAGCATAGTAAGTATTTAAGCTAGCCAAAGAATGGGTCCAAGATTTCAGATTTTAAAGCTTTTATAGTATTTAACAATATATAAAAATAATCAATCGGCACTTCGCTTGTTTCACAAAGTGTCCAACATTGGACTTACTTTATATTGTTCACCTTATGCAACGAGTGTTAGACATTCGCCATGACGGCTAAGCAATAAGCTAAATTCAACACATGTACATGTACGTGGCTTACTAAAATCATACATGGGATGGGATGTCATTTCCTAGTTGCAACAACTCCCTTGTAGCCTAATTTAGCCATTGTTGGATGAAATTGCGATGGAAAGCCAACTCCAGTTACCCAATTTGTGTTTGCATCTCCAGAATGAGCAACTTTGATAATTGATGCAGTAGTATGAAATTACAGGCTACACCAACTACAATGGACGCCCTCCAAAAATGCTATGACACGACCACTAGATTATCTTTCATTAATTCATCTCAAGCCATAGACAAGTTTCAAGGAACTTCTGCATATTCGAATGTCAGGTAAAATGTTGAGGACGAGCCAAAAATCTACAAGTAGAAGGTATTTAGCTCCTCATCTAATGTAGTTTGTGACTATGAAAAAAGTCCGCTTGAAGTAGAACTTAAGCAGAGCAAAAGAAAAGGCCTACAACAACCGAGAATAAAAGATTACCGTTTGTGAAATTTTTAGGAAAAATTTGCATTGATTATGTGTTTTCTTCATAGAATCTGAAAATTTATCGAAAATTGCTTAAAATTCATGTTTCAAATGTTGTAGTAGTGATAAAACTAGCAGATTCTTGAATTATCAGTAGAGTATCTTACAATCTACAAGGTTATTTCAATCATGTGTCTTTTATCAGCATCATTTACAATCGGTGTAAATGAAGATAGGCAAATTGTAAAGCAGTCCAAGATCCATTTTCTTGGCAAACTAAAACAAAATACATAAAAGACAGGTAGTCCAACAAAATACCATAACCTAAATTCATTGAGGGGTTTTGTTGGGTTGTCCACTTTTCAAGACAGCTTACTAGACAGTGAATTATAAATTGCAGGTCTACTTAGAAGCCTATTATATAAGGTAAACTTTGGTTCAGTTCAAGAGATTCTATTTGAAACCCGTTAGAGATCTTAGTGATATGAATGGTGCAGAAATGTTTGATCATAATAAAGATAGCAGAGACATTCACTGGATTTATATAATCATGAAATTATAGTTGACAAAAGAATCAAGAAAGTTGTTGTATCGATGACAATTGCTACGAGGTTGGAAGCATAGATTCCTTGAGCAACTTCTTCAGCGGTGGAGGCTAATCCAAACCCACTGGAACCAGCCTTTACTGTTAGACTTGCAAGCCTCCTTCAAGCCATAGAACAAGGGATCCCTATTGATTTGGAAGGTATTTTCTTCTTATATCTATAGGCTAGTTTTTTATTTGTTTATATTATTGGTTATAACTTCTCATATAGGGATGAATCTGTCTTATTGGAAACATGGCATAGGATTTGTGTTTTGCAATGGACGTGTATATAGAATGAGAAATAGAAGCTAGACCACAAAATTGGAATTTCTAGAAGTTTGTCATGCTTCACATGCATTTTATGTGAAATCCCATTTCAGAATGCAGGAAATACTTGTGAAACACATCTTAGATGACACAAAATGCTTGTGAAACATATTTTAGATGACATGAAATACTAGGGCAACGTTTGAAAGATAGGTAGTTTGAAGACCTACTCTGAAACTGGGAGACACTCTGAAGAGTCTATTAAACACACACCTGAACACCTGGAAGCTCATCTCTCACACCTGTTTCACAACAATCCATCATACACGAGTTCAAAAAAATCTTAGAAGGATGGACAATGCAAGAGTTATCTTTCACGAGTTCAAGGAAATCTCACGACGGACAGTGCATGAGTTATCTTGGATATTTTCTTTCTGTTTTCATTCTTTGGCAGGGACCTGTGTTGTGTGCATTGAAGGTTTATTAAAGATCTCGACTATTGATATCCGTTGTCGTTCAACTACAACTACAACTGGCTTCATATTCACACATCGCAAATCACTGCATATCCACATAAGATTTTTTTGGCCCATTGAGACTCCTTGCTTGAATATCTTGCAAAGTATTATGTTCATAGCTCGGAGATATGTGCATATCTCAAGTTTACCAATATCTAATAAATATTTTAATATTTTAATCCTCTGGTAATAAATATTGGAATTTTGTAATAAATATGCAAGTACTGCATATCTCCAATTGTATCTTGCAGCAATGATAACAACAATAATAAGTACATACGTGGCACATTTGTGTTTTTTTATTTTATATTTATTTTTAAATATTTTTATATCTCAATAATTTATTTGCACACCAGGGGAAAAATGTCAAATCTTATTTTCTGGCCAATCAGGAAATAAATTAATTTAATTTTAATAATGTATAATTTCTTTTTTATATTTAAAAAAACTGAGTTTAATAAAAAAAATTTCAAAAACTTTGGTTCACAATGAAAATAATTTGAAGTCAAAATAGCTATCGCGACCAACCGATCGCTATAATCCCTACAAAGCAGGGACTAATAAATGCGTTCAAATATTCAATATAACTTATTTTCATTGCTATTGGTGTATAAATCTATTTTTATCTCCCTTTATACTTAAGGAATGTTTGTTTTCTTGTTATTTAGTATGTCTTGGCAGGGACTAATAAATGCGTTCAAATATTCAATATAACTTATTTTCATTGCTATTGGTGTATAAATCTATTTTTATCTCCCTTTATACTTAAGGAATGTTTGTTTTTTTGTTATTCATTATGCATAAGACATATGCAAAAATGCATATTGATTTCTCAC
Source organism: Larix kaempferi (assembly GCA_027924585.1). NCBI lineage: Eukaryota > Viridiplantae > Streptophyta > Pinopsida > Pinales > Pinaceae > Larix > Larix kaempferi. The sequence continues at coordinate 27,587,276 of BSBM01000289.1, forward strand.
TAATGATAATTAGGATACTCCATCCTAGTTAGGATCATTTCATAATATTAGTAAACTAGTAGGTATAAATACTTTGCACTATCATTTTAATGCATTCTAATGTATTACGCTTTTTTCTTTTGGAAAAAAAAATGCATTCTAATGTACAGTATTACAAAATATCATTATATTAATATTTCTTATATATATTGTTTACCTTAAAAAGGTAAACTTCTCTTTACATTGTTATTTATAATTACAATTTAATAATATAATTAATAAATAAAGACTATTTTTGGTCTTTTAATTATATTTACAAAAGAGATGGTTTATAAATAACTTTTTATTTCTTTTAATCTTGAAAGTACTAAATGTATATCTTGGGTTTACTAATCGAACCAAGATAGTGATAACCAACACTTAGTTTTTCATGTGCTAAATAGTTTAACTCATGTTAATAATTAGGTAGTGGGTTTTGATGATGAAAAATCTGATGTCCTCTGCCGAGACTAGGATGTCAATGACATCCATAATGTCAAGGACATCCATAAGAGTTTCTTAGCTTTTTCTGACAGCTTTTAACAAATATTAACCTAGTGCCAAGCTTTAGATTTTAGGAGACACTTACTGCCCTTCGGCGGTTAAGGCTAACTTCGGAATCCCTCTCAAGTACTAATGGATAACCCCAAAAACAACTTAGTAACCTTCGGTGAACGTCACTGTTCACCCAAGTGTTTGCAACACTAAGATACATCTGTCATCAACCATCAAGTACAATTACATTTGCATTCAAAATAGCAGGGGTGTAAAAAAAAGGGATATTACACTGCCATAGCTGGCTAACCTCATTTCCATGAGTCAAAAGGGCAATTGGTTTTGAATGTGGCAAAAAGTGGGAAAACTCATATGTTTTTGCAACATGATTTGCTCTGCCTACTGCAATGAGCTTTCCGGTGGAAATATAAAAAATTTCAACATTATTAGGGCTGAATACATCCTTCTTGGGAAAACCAGTGTGTTTCATTTGATACATAGAAAGTAGGTTCGAAGCTAGAGAAGGAACATAGAGAACATTTTGAAAACTGCCATGTTCTAAATGAATAGTACCTTTGCCTTTCGAAAAAATTTGTGAATCATCTCCCATGTGGATGGAGATGAAACTGTCGGAGTCCAATGATGGGAAGGAGTCTTTGCTTGCAACCTTGTGATTCAAAGCTCCTGAATATATGAGAAGAGCTGTAGAATTCGAAACACTTGCCATGAGTGCATGACCTCTTTCTGCATGATCATTATTGTCCTTCTTCCTTGCGCCATCTAGAAAAGTAATGTTGTTTTTCTCCAAGAGAAGGGCCATCTAATCAATAGTTTTCTTCATGCATGAGATTTCAGGATGAAATCCCCTACCACAGTGAGAACTCTTTGTCTTCTCTTTTCCCTTTTGCTTGTCTTTTCTTAAACTAGAGGGCTCATCTGACTGCTTGGTCTTCTCCTTTTGCTTTGGATGATCAAACTTGGCCTTCTATTTCTTTTGCTTTCCTTTTCCATTCGTAGCTTTGGGTCCTCCAACAAAAAGGGCTTGATCTTTGGAGGTTTTCATGGACCCCATTTGAACAAGCTTATCATGCTCTTTTGTTAAGGACTCAATGAATGCATTCAAGGTAGGCATATTCCAATTCGGAATGGTGAGTTTTCCCGAATTGAAAGTAGAGACAAACATTGAATAATCTCTTCCTAGCTTCGTAAGGATGGAAAGAATCAACTGCTTATCTTCCTTCTCAACACCACATTGCTTCAATTGTAGTACCAAATGCTTAAACTTGGTGAAAAAGTCATTGATGGTTTCAAAATTATCAGGATTTAGGGAAATCAACTCATTCTCCAACTAATAAGCCCTCATCTCATCTTGCTTACCAAAAATATTGGCAACTTTTTCCCACACTTCTTTTGGTGTAGTTAATCCACTGAGATGGAAAGGAAGATCCTTCAAAATATTGATACAAAGAAAACCATAAGCTTCATCAAGCTTGTTGAAGTACTTGGACTTCTCTACTGCAGAATTTGGCTCCAGTTCTAGGCCCATGGTGACTCTGTAGAATCCCTTACAGTGAAAAAAAATTTCAACATCATCCTTCAATTGATGGTAGTTGAAAGGAGTGAGGATATTATGTGAAGAAGAGTCCATTTCTACAATAGCGAATGCAATAGGAGGGAGTGAGAAACCTACATTAAAAAACAAACAAGAACCATTTAGTTCGCCAACCTACACTTTTCAAGTTGCATCACACTAGACATAGACTATCAAGCAAGTTTGAAGAGTTAGATGCACAATATCCAGGAATTATGTGGAAAACTTTCGGCTTCTAGTGCCGAGTTGGAACATTTTTTAGCAAACTTGCTCAATCTTCATATGTGTTTCTGGTGCAGAAAGCACTAGTGTAGAAGTGGAAAATCACTAGTGCAAAAGTGCAGAAGTGCAGAATCACTAGTGTAGAATCACTATAGAAAAGTTGTCTTGTCCCTGCCATGGAGCTCTGATACCATGTGAAATATCAAGCATAACAGATCTATGGAACAAACACAACAATTACTAGAGATGCATGCAACAAAATGTATGGAAAACACTATGCAAAAGGTTTGCAACAATAAAATAATCACATATACTCAAAAGATAGATTATAATGTGTAACAATGGCTACAATAAGCCAAGCAATTCGAATTCCAAGGTGGTCATTTGAATTGAATGCATGAGAGTGGCTTACTTGGAAATTAACACCACTCGGCACATCATTTAACCACTTTACTAATCAATAATTGACTCCAACTGACTCTGAAACTGACTAACTGAGTCTAACTCAATGCATAACTCAACTGAATGCCAAAATATAGGATAGGGCGCCTTCTATCTGCAGTTTAACTGAATAGTAGGTGAGAATAACACCAGATGAAGTCAAACCGTGTAGTAAGGCGCCCTAGTATCACCAGTTGGTTGAATAAACTAGTAAATGCTGTCAGTTGGACTGAGTAGTGCGCATTAGTCATGCAAATACCCCCCTGAATGGTGGAGGAGGCTCAGATGATGGCCTAGTTGGCTCCTAGAATGTTGGAGGCCTAGTTGAATGAAACTATGATGTGCTGATGATGTAAGCACATGATGGAGTCAAAATACTTAGGACAAGTGGATAATTAAGCTGTAAGTCTCAAATAAATGATGTGTGGTTGGAAAATGCTCCAATAGTATTCCCTTTTATATTTTTCCAATAGCAAAGGATGATATTTAACAAACATCATGATGTGTGGTTTCTTCTTCCTATCTTTTGATGGTGTTTTGAACCCTTCGTTCACTCGTTCTTGGTCTTTCTTCTATTCTGGTTCAAACCCTCCTTTTTTCGTTGTCTCCAATTCCTCCCTTTCCTCAGCCTGCTCTTTGTGTTCTTGAGTGACTTCTACTTCATTTTCTCTGCTCAGGGTATCCACTACATTAATTTCCTCATGAATTTCAACTTTATAGAGGTCCATTCTTTTTGTTGTCCTAGATCCCATCCTGGGGTGAGCAGAAATTCCATCTTGAGATTTGCTCCAGAAGCTCCCCCCCAGGTCTTGGGGTTTCAATAAGTGCTACAGCCTCATTCTGTAATGGCTTTACTCCCTCAGGCGTTTCTAGAACCTTTTGAATTTCAAGAGGTAGAGGGTCCCTTGTAAAGAATTCCCATGTTTGGTTAATTTATTGTAGAGCATCCTCGACCATTAATCTAATCAATCCATGGTGATATAAATTGGTTTTGGGGTTTTTACTTTCTTTTACCATCCTGCTCATTAAATCTAGTGATTTCCAAAGGAAATATAGGATGTTTATAAGTTGTTGGTGTCTGAGATGGTTTAAAATTTTGAAATGATAACCAAAGAGAAAGCTAAATCTACCTTCACAAGTAAAAAATTTGGGTATGCAGAACGCTACCTCATCCCAAGGTGTCAAAATTAAGCTTCTTTGTGTTCCCTTTTATGTCCCTTTCACGGTTTCTCCTTCCTCTAGAAATTCTTCTTTGAGTGCCTTTGTTGCTTCCCTCCTCTCAAACCATTTCTCCCCAGTTTGGGTTAATCCCGTGATTCTTGCAATGGTCACCACATATGCCTGGATTCTTACCCCTCTCATCTATGCAACTGACTAGCTATAGGACTATGCAAATTCCATTTCCACTTCTTTATCACTCCCGTGAAACGTTTCGGAAGAAACCATCCATCCCGCTCTTTCAAAGATCTTTCTAACTTCAGGATTTTTATGGATTATACTCGTCTTCTTGCTCACTTGAGGCCAAAAAACCCATCATGTATGCTGAATGTAGGGTCATATTGAGTGCTTATAGGGTCGATGGTTCCCAGGAGGAGGTGATATAATATTATCAGAGTGGTTAAGGATTATCTAAATAGTTAAATCGGGCTTGAGTATAGGAGGAAGCAGGTATCATGTATTCCAATCATTCCTTGGTTGAGATCTGTAGACTAACATTGCAGGTTATGTAGTCTATACAATGATGTACTTGGTTAAATTTTGAAATCCCTTCCTAAAAAATTGGACAATCCTGTTAGATTTATTGGGATTTTATCCACCCCCAACCAAAATCAAGATTCGTCCTCAGGTGAATGCGCAAGGGGTAAGGATGGCATGATAATTAGTAAGTCATTTCTTCATAAATTTTCTAGCATCAAATGAAAGGTGTATTACGTACCTTTGATGAGTGCAAGCTTTATTGAATTCGTGCGAAGTCAATTGGAAAATGGATAGTGATTACTTGTCATGCCATGTTGAACTATCATTCCAAGGTGGTGTTGAAATGGATTGTGGTATCCTAGTTGCATGAGGCCTCCAATCAGACATCGATGTGAGTCCTGTTGACGTGGAGTTATAATGATTTCAAGGGTTAAGGAAGGTGAGTGTGTTATCCTTTTTGATGCTGGTGATGAGACATATCTGCAGTGGATTTGTAAAGTGGTGATGTGGATCTGCAACAGTTCTGTAGTGAAGTGACATAACTATGATGACATCACAAATCTTACAACAGATCCGTGACCAGAGTGCTGGAATGATGAATGATGGGATGAAATTGTGGTGGTTTCTATGGTTCAAACAATTGACAGAGTTGGAGCAAAGGATAGAGAGTGGAATGGTGATGAATAAAATCCCCCCCATTAAAAATATAGGTCTGGTAAAAGGTATTAACCAGTCTATAGATTTTCTATAGGGGATCCATAATGGTTATGGAATGACGATATTAGGGATATTTGATGGATCTATAGTGGCAGTGGTGTAATACCCTGGTTGTTATGCCTTGGACACATGTTATTATTTTGTTTAATATTGGGCACTATATGTATGGACTATGGACTTTATTATTATTATTATTATTATTTAATTAAATAACTATCTCAACATGGACAACTAACGAGAATAGGGGGACATGGATTCCACATGTGAGGGGGTTGGGGACTAGGAGTTATTGTTCTCCCTAACATTACTCTTTGGACCCTATTTTTGATTATTTTTGTTTATGGAGGTACTATTGCTCCCTCTTTGATGTTTAGCGGGGCCTACTTGGCTAGTGTGCCCTCCTTGGCTATTCCAAGCCTCTTGTGACACTCCTCATGTGCTAGTGCGCCCTCACTAGCTATTTTTAGCGTGCACTCCTTGAAAAAGTGTAACTCCCCTCTCTATTTCATCTTTTTCTATTATGGGAAAGGGAATCTCTAATTGTTTCCCCCCTCTCACGAATTAGGTAACCCCCTAGTAAATTTGAGTTACCTCTCTTGGATTTGGAGTTACTTCCTTGGGAATTTGAATGGCTATAGAAGGATTGGATAGGGCCTCTCGTTCATTCTTCTTATTTCTCTATTGAGATATCTAGTGCAGTGGAATGATCTCTTGTTTGGGAAATACATGCTCTCGAGTAGGATATGCATTGTATTGTTGAAGATTGAAGGCCTTGTAATGAGGTTTGAAGACCCTATAATGGAGATTGAAGATTGATTGTGCAGAAAAAAACATGAGTCCTTATCCCATTGCTTGTCCCTGTCCGGATATCTACACATGAATCCTGGTGGTGGATGGTGATGTCCCTAGGGACTTGTATAGTGAAGGGGATCCCATTGCACTAGTTAGTGTAGATGGAAGGGAAAAATTAGATGGAGAAAAGTGTAGTTGTCGTTTTGACAGTGTGAAAAAGGACGCAGCCATATGATCTGGTTCATATGTTTCTGATAATTTTTGGGTTGTGAGACTTATTCCATTGCATCCAAAGTGATGTTTCCAGTAGGGAATAATTTTTGTTACAACCAAAAAGGTTTCCGCATGACTAAGATATGTCTGTTTTGGTGTGGCATGGTTTTCTCATAGTGTTGAGAAGGGTGCAACCATACCTTTTGGTTAATATATTTTTGAGTATTTCTGGGTTGTGAGACTTATTCCATTGTGTTTTGAATGTAATTTCTAGTAAGGAATACTTTTTGTTTCACTAAAAAAGGTTTCCATATGACTGAGATACATCTATTTTTGTGTGGCAATGTTCTTGGTGTTGAGATGAGTGCACCATGCTTGTTGGTTTAAGAGTACCTCTCCTGTGGATATGTGGCCTCAGATTGGGGGTGTCTACCATGTTGAAATATGAATGAGCATGGCATGTCTCGGGCAGGGTGGAATGTTGTCCACTTGAAGCTAGTTTCCCATGATTAAGATGAGTATTTGATTACATGATTGTTTACTACATTTTCAGAAATATGTGTACTTATGGATATGATTTGCTTATGATCTGTATGGTTGTAGGTGAAAACCATGATATATGATGTTATATGTCTATATATGACATCTTTAATATCTAAATTTTTTTGTGTTTATATGGATATGGTTGTATTTTATTATATGTTTATTTACTGTAATTCAGAAATATATGTGCTCTTGGACCTTGTTTTCTTATGGTTTGTATGGCTGTAGGTGATAGCCATGAGATCTGATGTTATTATCATTTGTATGGCTGTAGATGGAAGCCTTCATATCTGGTTTTTTAATGTTAATATGACTATAGGTGGTGGTCAGTAGATCTAAATTTTAAAATTGATAATATGGTTAATGTTGGCGGCCTGCAGATCTATTTATTTACATTGTTTATGGTGGCTTGTAAATCTGATTATTTAAAAGTATAAATGGCTGTAATAGATCTGATATATCATGTTCAAAGTCATGTTAATATCTTGTTCATATATGGTTGCATTTCATGCTTGCTTCTACCTTGCATAACATGTGCTTTGGGGAATGATCTACATTTGTATTCATGCATTTCATTTTAAAAGGTTGATTGTTTTATTTGATTGGCTTTTGGCATGCTTGCCTAACCTTAGTTACCCTTATTATTATATTCATTACCTTGATTCAACCTTCCCCTTCGGTTCCTAGGTGTCCTTGGCCTTGGTTTAGGGCTTGGGGACATCACAAGTGGGTAGAAGGAATAATGATTTTGAATCTCTTGTAATGGAGGGATGAGGATGGTGGGGGGATGGATTGGTAATATTGGGGTTATGTAGTCAGTTATGCATTAGTCATGAGACCATTACAGAACTATACATATAATGAAATGTTAAAATAATGATGTTGGAAGAGCTTGCAAAGTAGATGGATGGTGAAATAAAAAGGCATTAATTCTTCATGAAGTGTGATTTGCAGGTTCCGAAAGTGACTTGCAGGTGTTGGATTAAGAGTTGTTGCTATAGGAGTGTCCATAATACTTGTAGTCAATCATCTTCAGAATTTTGTTAGAGCATAAAGAAAATACACCTTGAAATTTTTATTTTTTATTGTTTATTTATTTATTTTAATGGTTGCACCCCAAAAGGAATTTTTACAGTCATTGATTTTATTTATTTTTATTTCATTTTATTTTTAAAAAATGGTTGCACCCCAAAAAGGAGTTTTCACAGTCTTGATTTTTTTAAAAATATTTTTACACATCATTTGATTTCAGAAGTTGAGACTAGGATCTCGATGTCTTTGGTGCGCCAACAGGCTGCAAGATTTCGAATGAACGCATATATGGACAAGGGATTATTGTACGTTCTGAGACAATATCCATTGGAAATTCACGAAATATGGTCCTCATCAATGGTTCAGAGCTTAGCTGTCCCATTGTCGTAGAATGCCTTGATCTTGTTATGTCCCAACCACTGGGTACAGAGTTTCCCTTTAAAATATTTAAACCTGGAATCGTACAGTAAATCCCATTCTCCTACTTCGAACATCTTGATCTCGATGAACTGGTCATGCCATTTGTCTCTTTGTTTTTTAATGATGGAAGTGTTTTGTAAAGAATCTAGAAGAAGCTCATCCAACTGATTGAGTTACTTCAGGTGGTCCTATTGAGATTCTGCTAGATCCAATCCCAATTGAACTGGTGTACTTAGTGTCTTCACTTCTACCTCAATGGGTAAGGTGACCTACTTCCCAATCACCAGTTCATAAGGGCTCAAACATATAGTACTTTTCCATGCTACCCTACAATCCCACAAAGCCTCTGGCATCCTGTCATCCCAATTTCTACAATGAATCTGAATTATTTTTGTGAGTATGGACTCCAGAATCTTGTTTGTGCCTTCAACTTGCTCGTTGGCTTGAGGATGATAAGGTGAAGGCACTCTGTGCTTGATGTGGTATTTCTCCATGAGGGATTTTATAATTTTGGAAGTGAATTGCGATCCCCCATCACCGACTATTTCTCATGGAACTCCAAATCTGACAAAACTCTCTCCATAGAGGAAGTTTGAAACTGCTTTTTTTCTCGCCCTTGGAAGTGGCCTTCCTTCAACCCATTTCATCACATAGTTTGTACAAACCAAAATGTATTATTTCTGCCTAGATGGGGGGTTGATGGGACCCATGAAATCTAGTTCCCATTTTTCAAATGGTTCTACCATGAGTTGAGTCTGCAATGGTGTCTCATTTGAATGAATTTGTTGGTCTATCCTCTAGAAACTGTCACAATTTTTCACATATTCCCGCGAATCCTTGAAGATAGTAGGCCACTAATATCCTAGTTGTGTTCTAAGTATCAGATTCAATGTCGTTTATGTTACCCACGATCCTCCTATGCGAAGCTCCCAATCATCGTCTCCCAATTTTTCTTGTGACCTTGCCTTTTCAAGTTTGAAAAATACATGGAAACAATCAAGCCAAGATAAGTCACTCTACTCTAGTCTATGCCATGGTATAACGATTGCCTTGTTGTACCGATCACATATTTGGAAATGTTGTTTCACTGATCATTGAATCCTTGCATTATTAAATCAATGCACGTCGCGGCTTCATCCGAGCTGCATCTGGTGGATTTCATGAGCCATAAGCATACTCCTTTTATTTCACGTTATAAGTGGTTTTTCCTCGTATTAAGATCCTCTCTTTGCTCAGAACATCTTTATACAATGTTTATTGGTCATTGGTTGACTAAGAGTCTATGTCGAAAACAACTCATTCTCTTTCTAAATGGAAAGCACGAGGTGCACCAAGTGATCAATTGGTCTAGTTAGAGAATTAAATATTTCAATTGGTGATGGATGATGTCAATCCTTACTAGCACAATGAAATCCTATATAACATAGACAATAGGGAATATGACATAATTAAATATGAGCGAAGCAGTTGTGAGAATAAGATCTCAACTTTCATTAAAAATGCTTTCATGCATAATTTTGGGGATCGATGAAAGTGAAATTGTATTCAATGAACTTGGACCTCCTTGATTATATCATCATTACGAATCCAACACAACTCATGGAATTCAAATTGGAGTCCTGAAAGTGCCAAAATGTCATTGATTCTTTCTCGTCAAATCTACCCATCAATACTTGCACATTACCCTAAAGTCATCACCTTGCATGTTGCCAAATTTTGACGTATGGTTTTAGTATTAAATTCCTCACCATCAATCATACCCTTTGTGCTAACTCAATGCTTCATCACATTCTTGATTGGTAATCCATCACTCACTTTAGTATGCCTCAAGGAGGAACACATACTTCTCTTTAACCTAGAGCTTTGTTTTAATAAAAAAATAGTTTAATAAAGATCCCATTAATGCTTTAATAAGGAGAGGTATACTATTTTAATCCACACAAGGCTCTTGGAAGCATGTAGTTTCACATGTCTTAGGGAGTATGGCGGCCATAAGTCTACGCTCTTCTAGCATGGAAAATGGATAATGGTTAAGGTAGAGCATAAGGTAGTATGGCATAATGCGTAGATGTGTGCAGGGTTAGATGCATAGAATTGCGCATGGTGTAAGCAGGAGGGGTAGTGCATAGGATAATGGAAGGGATCACACACAGTTGAATTTTTTTCTAAATTTTAAACTTTTCCCTTGACAACAACTTTTATGTCGATGCGTTGGCAAGTTTTCAACTTTGCTCCTATCAACAACTTTTATGCCGATGCATCAAAAAGTTTTCAAATTTTCTCCCGTCGGCAAATTTTTTGTCGATGCATCGGAAAGTTTGCAACTTTTCTCCCCTCGATAAATTTTTTCTAACCACATTGACAAGTTTTCAACTTTTATGCTGATGCATCGACAAGTTTTCTCCCATTAGAAAATTTTCTACGAATGCATCAACAAGTTTTAAACTTTTTTGATGATGTGTCAGTAAGTTTTAACCTTTCCCTCATTGAAAAATTTTCTACCAATGTGTCGGCAAGTTTTCAACTTTTATGCCGATGTGTCTACAAGTTTTCTCTCATCGAAATTTTTTCAACTTTTATGTTGATGCGCTAGTACAAAATGAGAGATAAATGACCAAAAAAATGACCAAAATCTGCATATAAATGACCACTTTTGAGTTGGAGACCACTAGTGGCAAATTAGCGATCATTGATCAATCGACCAAAAAAGTGGTCATATTTAACTTGGTCATTTATAGCTTATCTTTTGGTCATATATTTGGTCATTTGATTGTCACAATTAATGACCAAATATACGACTGAGTATATGACCACAAGACAAGCTCTAAATGACCAAGTTAAATATGACCACATTTTTGGTTGCGTGATAAATGATCGCTTATTTGCCACCAATGGTAGCCAACTCAAAACTGGTAATTTATATGCGTATTTTGGTCATTTGTTTGGTCATTCACCTCTCATTTTGTACTGTAAATATTCACTAATTGTTGTAGATATGGCATGGAGGAATCAAACCACCAACTTCCTACCTGTAAGGCAGGTTCTCTTCCATTGAGATATTACCCTTGAAGTCCCATTAATGATTAAACTATTTGTGATCCATTCCTTAGATATTAAACTATTTATGATCCATTAAATCATTTGTCCTATATTAGTCCTTCAAATACGTTTTAATGTTTTAGGTCCCTTAGAATTACAACATACCCTAAAGTTGAGATAGTTAACATAGATGTTAGACCATAATCAACACTTCCTAAATAATTTATAGAGTCTCATGTATCTCTATTAGTTTTTTCAAAGGTGACGAATTTATTAATATTTATAATTTCACAATTCCTAACTAGAAGTGAAAAGAAAAAACTTGGAATTGGAGGAATGGAAATAGAACCAATTTGATTGAAATTAAGCATCAAATGTACAATCACCCAAACCACTAGAAAATACTATGATTTTGGATTTATTTTATTTTCTTCACATGAAATTTCTAAAGATCCAAATATATAAATGGTGGAAAAGTCCAAGGACACAATACAATAATGTTCAATCTGTAAAAAAATAAAGATTGGAGAGTTTTTGGGTGTATATTAGCAAATCAAGAAGCAAAAAATCATTAAAGTAATATTCATATTTTTTTAACTCTAACTAAATTTGCCAATAAATTGAATAACAAGATTCAAATATATGGAAATCAGAGTAATTTGTGTTGATTACTATCCTAATTTGTATGGGGAGCTTTAGGAAGAGAAAAAATGCTCATATAGGAAGAAGAGTCCGAATTTCCTTGTTGAAAACACCTTATCACTTGTTGAAGGTGAAAAAACTACCACATGTATTGTGTGTTGTTTACTCTATTTGGTTTCCATGGAGGATTTGGAATGTAAGAAGCTTGGTGTATCACTGTCTCTGTTAAAAAATATGGCTAGCTAGGGATAAGGACACACTATATCTTATGTCCAGTCCATATAAAACCGAGATACATATATATGGCCTATTTACATCTAGGATCAAATATATCTGATAGGGATGGAGCATGGGATTGGTATCCAATATCATGAGATATCAAATATATGTTTAGTAACCAATGGTATTCAAGAGTGTTGTATAATTGACAAGCTCTTTAATTCCATTTTTTAATTAAATTGAAATAGAAAGCTTGTTCATAAATTATCAACCTAGGGCCACAAAGGCTTATGAGATACCAAGCAAAATATATGCCAGACACTGCAACTTGGATGATCTTAACGCAGAGGAGATCAATGAATTACTGAATTGAATTAGGATGCAATCTTTTGGTGAATAGACTCCTAAGAAATTTCCAAATACAGAAAGAATCTTGCAATCAAATCCAAGCACTTAACTATTAGCTTCAAGAATTGTTCTGCTATGATATAACATTCTGCTATGCTATGGAAAGTAATCAACATCTAACAACACTCTGTCATACTACAGAAAGTAATTAATTTCCAAATCTAATTTAACAAACTGAGAAATTCTTAGGGAAGCAATTCGATAAACCACAGCTGAAATGAATAAATTGAACAGACTAATTAAATTCTACAATCTACCTCTACCCTTACGCATTAACAACAAAATTCCAATAATAACTTAATGCATCCATTCACCGCAGGAGTAATTCTAATTCAACATTCATCATTCATCTATTCCTCTATAAGGGTAATAGAAATGACTGTGCAATCCAATTGCATCACTAATTAAGGAATTCCCACTCAGCTATTCCCAGCACACCAATTCTGAATTTTAAACAATTAATTCAATCAACACGGCATCAACATTTAAATTTATTAAACTGAACACTCATGCATAAAGAAAAGAAATCCTACTTATAACAACACCTATTATAGAAGGGGGCCCTGCCTCCGGCAATAGGGGATGAACAACTACTCAATCACACAAAATTGATCAACACATTCGAATCAGGTAAACCAGAAATTCCTTATATAAAAGTCTGATACAGTGTGCTATAGATCTTATGCAAATTGTGGCTAACCCTTCTGAAGAGTCCCCATGTCTTTTATACATCAATGCTTATGAGAGAAATATGAGAGATCGTATAGTTACAACAAGTTTCCAAATAAGGCCTATCTACGGATCTCCAAAGAGATATTTCAGGAGTCTGCATCGTGGGAAGTGGATATGATCCCATAGATATCGGGGTAGTCAACTATGAGTCATCGTAGACCCAAAATACTGAATTAGGTACAAAATATCCCATCCTTGGATCGATTACATCATAATCTAAACGCTGGGTAGGTAACCAAAATGATGTAGAAAAATACATCACTTGATACCTTTGTGTAATAGTTCAAGACTGAGATGCATATCATCCAGCTTCCATAATCCTTCATTCTGTAGCCTGTAGGTAAAATAATGCTAAACTTGAAACACCACTTCTTTAGTAGGCAAATAATGGCAACATAACTCTATCCAAATCATAATCAATTGATATATACAAAGAGAACCAGATCGATCCTTACCAAGGCCAAAATGTGCAAAATGTAAGCAAGAGAGCAAGTGGTCATCCAGGATTATGTCAAAAAAATTCATAAATAAAGTAGAATAAGGGAACAAAAAGGGTCATATGCACAGACCGTCATCTCCCCCCAACCAAAGGGTTTGCATGTCCCTATGCAAACTAAGACTGTGATCCACTAACAGGGGTGCTTGGAGAGCTGTTTAGGCACTCATCACTCCACCTGTAGGAAGAATGGCCACCTTTTGTTATGCTGTAAAAACCTTTCTGTTCACCAACAACCTTGAAAAATTCACTGTCCTCTCCATCCACCACAGGGCACCAAAGTATAGGGAAGTGAAATCGGATCCCGATCTAGTTGTCTCTCTGCGTACTCAGGCAATCAAAGTGGACTTGTATTTTGTCTAGGGCTCGCTCAAACATTCTAACAGAGAAGGGATCTTTCCTTTTCAAGTCCAAGCTCAGAGCATTAATCCTCCTTCGTAGACAGAGCATCACCTCCAACCTATGAAAGGGAATCCAATTCCTGCATTCATGAACAACTTTAGATTGAGCAGTCTCCAGGAGAGTAATGAATGATTCATCTTGCATAACTTGGTTTATGGTCGTGAATAACTTTTCAACTGAGGGGGAACCTCTCACCCAAAGGGTATCTTGCCATTCAATATTTTCTATAGCAGTGGCAACATTGTTCCATCTCAAATGATTTCTCATGAAGGACATGAATGCCCTCAGTTGTACTTCCCCTACGTGAGGGTTTGGGTCCCAATCTTCATTATATGTCATAACCAGGTTATGCATGTATAATTCACATAAAAAATCCTGCTCTTCGTCGTTGCCCCTGGAAAAGGCAGCAACAAACTGATCTACTGTCTCAATACGATCATTATATCCCATAGTTACCATTGACAGTCTGAAAGATATAAGCTGTTCCTTTAAAAACACGTAATACAAATTTGAAGGGGGTCTTAGATTCCTCATGGAATGAGCCAGATAGTTCATATATTCTTTTTCAAATTTAAATTTCTCCACTTCTTTACTAAGCCTTCTCATAGCCATGGCATAATATTGTCTCTGTAGCTGTTCTGTAATTGTTTCTTGTTCTTTCCCTTTTCTCTGATTGCTGGCCAATTTTAGTTGTCCTTCTAGGTCTCATGCTGTTGCCTGTAGCTGAGCTATCCTTTCTTCCAGGTATTTTATTCAGACTTCATCTGAAGGGTTTTCTTTATGCAACTCTTGATCCTCTGGTCTTTCTGCTTCAAAATCCTCCGGTCCTTTTGCTTCAAAACCCTCCGGTCCTTCTGATTCAAAACCCTCTTTCGATTCCATACTTTTTGCTTGCATGCTATCATCTGTTTCTCCATCACTGAGTGTCTCCCTGAAGTTTTCCCTTTGTTCATCCTCCCATGCTACGGCCTCCAATAGGGTATCCATCTCTCCATTCTCTTAATTTTCTCTTGCAGGACCACCACTTCTTCTGTTTTCTTATGATAAGAACCTTTCAAATCCCAGTAATATTTCTTCAACTTACCATATGCTCTACGGTACTTGCACAATAGGAAATACTGAAATCTCTTTACCTTGTTACCTCGCATCCTTTTGAACAAATCCTTCCATCGTTTTTCGTTCTTCTGCTATTCTTCTACGTTCCACAACTCAAATTGATTCTCTTGGTTTTTACTGGTGCTTTCTGACAAGATGAATACTTCCCGTTCTTCCTCCAATTCCTTGTTCTGGCTAAGCAATTTTTTCTGGTCTTGTCACTCTTCCTGAGCCCTTGATCTTGTCTGGGTATGGGGTCCTTCTATCGAACAGGTTGGGGTTTCAACTTGAAGGCTTCTCCATGGAACCGCATGAATTGGTTCCTCCCTTTTGGGTTTCTGGGGTAATTTCCAATGTTTTCCTCTTCTTCTTCCTTGTTTGCCTAGTGTTTGAGGGTATGCCCATGAATGATTCCCATGTCTGGTTATGTTTCTGTAGGGTGTCCTCCACCAATAATCTAATCAACCCATGATATGCCAGACTTGTATCTAGATTATTACTTCCCTTAATCATTTTGCTCATTAATTCTAAGGATTTCCACAGAAAATATGACATGTTGATGTATTTCTAGTACCTTAAGTGGTTCCGAATTTTAAAATGATAAGCAAAAATTAGACTGAACCGACCTTCACATGTGATGAATTTGCATACAAAGAGCACCACCTCGCCCCATGGAACTGGTAATGAAGCTCGTTTTGTCCCCTTTTCTGTTCCTTGCAGCGATTCACTAAGTTTCAAAAATGCGTCGATAAGAGGCTTTATTGGCACACATCTCTCGAACCATTTTTCACCTATCTGTGGTAATCCAGAGACCCTTGCAATTTTCATCTCATCCACTGGAATTTTCAGTCCTCGTACTTCTGCAACTTCACTGTCATAGGTGAGCACAAATTCCATTGCGACCGCGGCATCTCCTTTCTTCATTTTGTCGAAATAATCCAGCCATCCTGCCTGTTGAAAAACTGTTTTTACTTCGCTGTTTCCATAGACCATATCCGTGGTTTCAGGTTCACTACGAATTTCTCCCTTCATTTCGTTTCGTTCCTTATTTCTCCGAAATGCTTACAATGCTTCAAGTTTCCTGTCGGTTTCCCGAAGAAAAGAATGGACTTGGGTTACACAAAGGTGGGTTATCAACACTGATCTAGCTGAGAGTTCATAGTTGGTGGAATTACTATCAGGCAACAATTGGTTTGACAGAATTTAGAGGCAACCCAACTTCTTCCCCCCCAACCAACTTAGCACACGACCCCGTGTGGCACTAATTGGCATGATAAACCATGATCCGTCCTTTTGTACCTATCAAAAGCGAATGAAGGATGGTTACATACCTGCCTTACCTGAGAAGAGATGCGTGGAGTTCGATTGCTGGTTGGTTGCGATGATGAGAAGAAGAGTAGAAGTTTCTCCACTTTTTGCGCTGATTATTATAAGGAGCTACGATAATTCTCCTATGTGGTTGAAAAACTACGATGATGTTCTGGTATCGAGTCCTATCAAATGGTATCTGATATGACTTGGGCTGCTGAACGAGATACGTGATGCTACAGACCAATGCTGAGTGATCCTTTTTCCATTTGCCGACGACTTCAAATGATGATGGGCCCGTACAGGTAAGAGAGATGCCGCCATGTAGGTGTGACGTGGAGGGTGGTCGAGAATGTGACTGTTAAAGTGCTGGAGAAGTTAGAAAAGGAGCCAGTGCGTGATGTGAAATGATTCCGTGGTGTTGCGGAAAGTTATGGGAAATGGATAAGGGTTCTGTAATGGGGCGGGAAGGGATCAATAATGGAGCGGGAAGGGTTTCGGTAGTGGAGCGGAAAGAGGTTCTGTGATGGAGCAGAACATGTTCCGTAATGAAACGAAAAGAGGTTCTGTAATGGAGCGGAACATGTTCCATAATGAAACGGAAAGAGGTTCTGTAATGGAATGGAAAGAGGTTCTGTAATGGAGCAGAACATGTTCCGTAATGAAACAGAAAGAGGTTAAAAAATGGAGCGAAACATGTTCCGTAATGAAATGGAAAGAGGTTCTGTAAGACACGGTGGAAAAACTATGTAAAACAATCTAAAAAGTAGTTACCTGAGAGAAAGCAAGGCCATCCATAGGCGAGTGATATCAAGGGAAAAGATGGGATGGATGGAATAAGAAGGGAAATTATGATAGAATGTCCCTGCAAAGAATCAATAGATAGAATTATTAGTATCACAAATGAAATTTCTTTTCTTGTTTTTTTTTTTAGGCTGCATTCAAGTAGGATTTTCACAGTCCATTTTTCTCTTTTATTTATTTATTTTTTTAAGGGGCTGCGTCCCAGAAGGATTTTCACAGTCCAAATATTATATATATATATATATATATATATATATATATTTTAATTTTTTTTATTTCTCAGAGGTTGAGATAGTAATCTGGAAGTCATTAGTACACCAACAGGAAGCAATATTGCGGATGAACGCCTCTTTGGACAATGGTTTCTTATATGGTCTTAGTTTGTGACCATTGGCCATAAGAAGCGTTCCCTCACCATAAATGGTTCTGAGTCGTACTCTACCATTATCAAAAACTGTTTCGATCTCATATTGTCCCAGCCAACGAGTGTGAAGTTTTCCTTTGAACTTTTTGAACCTGGAGTCGTAGAGAAGAGCCCAGTCACCCTCTTGAAAATACTTAGTTTTGATGAATTTATCATGCCACTTGGTTCGTTGTTGTTTCACAATGGTTGTACATTCTATGGCAGCCAGTCGCAATTCATCAAGCTCATTAAGCTGCTGCAGGCGAGTATGTTGGGCCTGTGATAAATCCATGCCTAATTGAAATGCAGTTCTTAATGTTTTAATCTCAACTTCTATTGGCAGGGTGACTTGCTTACCATAAACTAATTGATAAGGACTCAAACCTGTTGTAATTCTCCATGCTGTTCTGTAGGCCCATAAGGCTTCAGGAAGCCTATTAGCCTAGTCCCTTTGATTAAGTTGAACAGTCTTTGTGAGCATAGATTCCAGAATTTTGTTTGTGCCTTCAACTTGCCCATTGGCCTGAGGGTGATAAGGTGAAGTTACCCTATGCTTAATATGGTACTTTGTTGTGAGAGCTTTGATAAGTTTAGATGTAAATTTCGAGCCTCCATCAGTAACAATCTCCCTCGGAACTCCAAACCTTGTGAAAATATCTGCATATAGAAAGTCTGAGACTTCTTGCTCTGTTGCCCTCGAAAGTGCCTTCGCCTCTACCCATTTAGTTACATAATCTGTGTATACTAAGATGTATGATTTCTGCCTGGATGGAGGTTTGATAGGGCCAACAAAATCTAATTCCCACTTCTCAAATGGTTCCACCATGAGCTGAGTCTGGAGTGGCATTTCATCGGACTGTAGTGGCTGCCCCATCCTTTGGCAACTATCACAACTCTGGACATATTCTCGGGAATCCTTAAATATTGTGGGCCAATAATATCCCAATTGTAGAATCTTGTGGGTTGTTTGTTTATTGGCAAAGTGTCCTCCACATGGACCATCATGACAAGTTCTCAAAATTAGATATATTTCATCTTCACGAACACATCGACGGATCACTTCACGAACACATCGACGGATCACTAAATCTGGTCCTGTATAAAACAAATAGCCATCAATCCATGAAAATCTTCTACTACGTTGCACAATCCTCTTCTTTTATTTTGATGTCATATGCCCCGGAAGTCTTCCTACAACCAAGTAATTTGCTACATCTGCAAATCAAGGAACATTAGTAGAAATAGCAAACAAATGTTCGTCTGGGAAAGAATCATCTACCCGTTGAGATTCTTCATCACTAGTTATTCTTGAAAGAAAATCAGCAACTACATTAGTTTTACCAGGCCTGTCCATTATTGAGATGTCAAATTCCTGTAGCAACAAGAGCCACTTAGTGACTCTGCCATTTGTGATGGGTTTATTCATGAGATATTTGATAACAGAGTGGTCAGTGTGAACAATTACTGGGTAACCTGTAATGTAATGGCGGAATTTATTAATGGCATAAATGACAACCAGGAATTCTTTTTCAGTCACTGTATAATTAAGTTCGGCAGCAGTTAGATTTTTACTAATAAAGTATATGGCGTAGGGTTTCTGATCTTTTTGATGGCCTATGACTTCTCCTATAGTGGTATCATAAGCATATGTAGAAATCAGGAAGGGAAAAGACCAATTTGGTCCACATAGGATAGGTGCTGTAGAGACTTTTTGTTTGAAGGTTTCCTATGCTAATTGGCAATCCTTCGTCCATTCAAATTGTTTATTTTTTGACATAAGCAGAAATAAGGGACTAGCAATCTTTGAAAAGTTTTGAACAAATATTCTATAATAACCTGCATATCCAATAAAAATGCGTACCTCTTTTTATGTGCATGGGACTGATAAATTACTGATTACCTGGATTTTTGCTGGGTCTACTTTGATGCCATCGGGAGATATGAGATGACCCAGAACAACGCCTTGAGTGAGCATCATTCTAAATTTCTTACTGCTGAGATAGAGGTTCACTTCCTTGCATCGTGTAAGTACTTTGTCCAAATTGTTCAAGGATGCTGCAAAATATTCACCATGGGAGGTAAAATCATACATAAAAACTTCCATAGTGTCATGAATAAGATCATAAAAGATACTAAGAACATCCCACTGAAATGTGGCAGGGGCATTGCATAATCCGAAAGGTAACACACAGTATGCGAAATTACCCCATGGGCATGTGAATGTCGTTTTCTCTTGATCCTCCGGTGCTATCGTGATCTAGTTATACCCACTGAAGCCCTCCATAAAAGAAACATACTTCCTTCCTGCTAGTGTGTCCAACACCTGATCGATGAAGGGTAACAGAAAATGGTCCTTATGCGTAGCTTTGTTTAATTCCCTGTAATCAACAAAAATACACCACTTCCCGTTCTTCTTAGGAACTATGACTAGTGGAGACACCCACTTGCTATAAAAAATGGGATAAATCAAATTTGCAGCCAACAACTTCTGAAGTTCCTCTTTGACCACCTCTCTAAGTGCCGGATTCATCCTGCGCTGGGGTTTCCTGATGGGTCTGGAATCATCCTTAGTGTATATATGGTGTGTGCACAGGTCGGAGTGCAGAACTTTCATGTCACTATAATCCCAGGCGAATGCAGACTTATGTTTCCTTAATACCGAGGTAAGCTGTTCTGTTTCCTGCTTCGACAATGTAGAGCTAATCTTCAGGAGCTTGCCAGGTTCAATTTCCACTTCTGTAATTGCAGACTCACCATTGGGTGTAGCGGTACTATTAGATGATGTAGATGAACTTGGAATACTGTATATTTGTTGGGTAGCGCAAACTGAATGAAAAAACTCCACAAAGTCTCCCAAAGGACTAGAAGAAATGAATTGACTGAGCAGATCATCCTCAGTTAATTGTTTTGCTGCCAGAGATTGTTCAAACATATACAGCTGTAGGGTTTCAACCAGAACTCCACAAAGTCTCCCAAAGGAGTTCTGGTTGTATTATTGGCTTCGCAGGAGGATACAAAGTGAGTTCCTTAACAACATTACCATGAGATATGCGCATGTTTCCTGATCGGGAGCCAATATAAGCATCTGCTGTGGCCAACCATGGTCGCCCCAAAATTAGGGGGTAGCCTCCCAAGTTTGATTTCGTCTATAGAACCATGAAATCCACTGGGTATTCCCATGAGTCGACTGAAATAACAAGATATTCTATAATGCCCTCTGGTTTTACAGGAGATTGGTCAGCCAACTGTAAAATAGTAGAAGTTTTCCAGAGATTTGTAATGCCTTATGTGTCCATTGTTCTTTTAGTCATGACATTAATAGTTGCTCCTGGATCTATCAGTGTATTAGAGAGAGAGATGCCATTGATTTGTACTCTGACAACGGGACTACCAGGATCATAGTACTTAGCAGTAAGAGTGTTACCCATCATTAATTCAACCAAATACCCTATCACATGGACTGTTGGGGGGTATTTTCTCTTTCTAACTGGTTTTTTCGAACATAACTCTCTGACAGCTTTGGAGTAAATGGGAATGTCTTTGATAGCTTGAAATAGTGGAATTTTTATGCAGACATTTCGTAATTCTCCAAGGATATCAAATTCTGAATGAGGCATAAATTTATCTATGGTTAAGCGCTCATGAAATGGTGGAGGTTGCTTTTGCTCTGTTTAGGGCGATTTCCTGGGTAGGATGGGTGGGAAATTATCTTCGAATCGCACTGGTATCTCTAGTATCTCTTTGGATTAGACTGGTAAGATTTCTGGTATCTCTTCCTCTTCCTCCTCTGTAATTATAGGAGAGGTGGTTTTATTAATTTGTCTGCCAGAATGTAAGTGAATATCATGGCAGTCCACTGTGGAGATGGAATAGGCTGGGTAATTGGGTATTTCAGCAGCCATTACAGGTTGTCCAACCTTATTATTATGGTTAGGAGCAGGTTGTGCAGGAAGGAGTGGTTTTGGAGGTGGATTGTTCAATGGAAAGGTTAACTGAGGTTGTAGAAGAGGTTGCATTAATGGTTGTACTGGTGCAAACAGGAATTGAGGATTCTAAGGGGCTAGATGCTGAATTTGTTGTTGATTCCCAAAATTTGAATTCCTCCAGTTTGATTTCCAAGGGTTATTTTGGGGGTGGGAAGGTGCCCAAGTTTGTTGAGGCAAGGGTGGGTACCAAGGCTGAGAGTTTTGTTGGACTTGTGGAACTTGTGACTGATGTAATTGAGCATTATTCCAATAAGGATTAAATGATTGCATGGGAGCTAGTACTGTACCTGAAGTTCAAGGTGTCCATGGATGCTTTTGAGATATAAAACAAACTGTTTCTCCATCCGTCCCTGCTTCTTCATATATAGCCTTGAGTCCTAGTAGCGAAGGACATTCTTTTGTAGGGTGCTCCAGATCTCATAGAAGGCAGATTTCCACTCTATCTAATGGGCAGTTCTTGAGAGGGCGTCTCTTTCTGCATTTAGGACAAAAGATAGCCAAAGTTTGATCTTCCTCTTCCTGCCTTTTCCTTGCTTGAAGTGCATCTAACTGAGGACTCAGGGAACTGATTATGTTGGTCTTGAAACCCTCCAAGAGGTTCCAATCTCCATCCTTGAAACTCCTTCTCTTGAGGTCTTGGTGGTCATGTTTACTGTGTCCCTGATTCCTCTTCCCAATCTGGAGGAATTCCTCGAATAAATTCTGTAGAGGTCGTATATTTCCACATATTTTAGTAGGGATACATCCCCTGTACCCATCAAATTCAGCAGATCAATGCAATCATCTCTGATCCCTCGTAGGAGAAGACTTTTCAATGTATCATCATTTAACCCATTCTGTCTCGATCTTTGCAAATTGTATTGGAATCTCTCCACATAGTCTTCTAGGTTCTCATCCTCCTACTGAGTCATTTTAAAAATTGATTCCTTTCGGTCCTTGTCCTTGCAATATTCTTGATATTTATCCAGGAAGACTTTCTTCATTTGAGCCCAAGTCGTTATACTATCCCCTCCCAGCCCCATGAACCACCTCAGAGCCTGGATTTTCAATGTGGCTGGAAAAAGTTTGAGCTTCTGGTGATCTATAACGTAATAATAGATTCTGCAGAGGACATCAAATTCAAATAGGAATGTATCCGAGTCTTCACTTGCCATACCATGAAAATTGGGCAATGCCGAATGTGGAATATTCTTCATCTTGTTTGTAAGTGTAGATCCGGAATTTCGGATTGGAAATTCAATAGTGATCGTTCCAGTACTTGATTCTCCATTTGTATTTCCTCTGTTTGTTTCCTCCCCACGGTGAATGTGTTCTCCCTCGCCATCCATACCCACCATTAGATATTAGAACGTAACTGATCTGGCTGACGATGGAGATTCGATAAACAATTGTTCCTCACCTCCTTGATTGTTAACACTGAATTGATTAGGAAACCCTCCTTTTTGAACAAACTCTTTTTCTTGAATGAATTCTGTCACTAACAGACTCTCATCAGCATGCGTTGGTAAGACTGTTCCGTCGATGTGCGTGGTAGAATGATCAGGCCTTTCAGTCTCTTGCTTAGAACCGCTGATGGAAGGTGAAATTCCTTGAACACGTCCTCTTCTTATTATGCTTCCTGCATGGTTAGTACCTGGGGGGTATCATATGAATATACCAGTCTACTTGTACTATCTATTACTCTACGCATGAATACTTTGCATGTTCCAGGATCACAGGGACTTGCGGCGGGAAATATTCCAATGAATATGTCTATGCGTCTTACTCGTCCCTCCTCTAAATCACACCAAACTTCTTCCAGAAAAAATATGTCACACACAATCCACTCAAAGGAAAGAAGAAAAAAAATGTAACTAGAACCAAACTAATCAATCAAAACTACAATGTCCTTGGCAGCTCCTCGGCAACGGTGCCAAAATGACGAGCTCTTTAATTCCTTTTTTAATTAAATTGAAATAGAAAGCTTGTTCATAAATTATCAACCCAGGGCCACAAAGGATTATGAGATACCAAGCAAAATATATGCCAGACACTGCAACTTGGATGATCTTAATGCAGAGGAGATCAATGCATTACTGAATTGAAATTAGGATGCAATCTTTTGGTGAATAGACTCCTAAGAAATTTCCAATTATAGAAAGAATCTTGCAATCAAATCCAAGCACTTAACTATCAGCTTCAAGAATTGTTCTGATATGATATAACATTCTGCTATGCTACGGAAAGTAATCAACATCTAACAACACTCTGTCATACTACAGAAAGTAATTAATTTCCAAATCTAATTTAACAAACTGAGAAATTCTTAGGGAATCAATTCGATAAACCACAACTGAAATGAAGAAATTGAACAGACTAATTAAATTCTACAATCTACCTCTACCCTTACGCATTAACAACAAAATTCCAATAACAACTTAATGCATCCATTCACCGCAGGAGTAATTCTAATTCAACATTCATCATTCATCTATTCCTTTGTAAGGGTAATAGAAATGACTGTGCAATCCAATTGTATCACTAATTAAGGAATTCCCACTCAGCTATGCCCATCACACCAATTCTGAACCTTAAACAATTAAATCAATCAACACTGCATCAACATTTAAATTTATTAAACTAAACACTCATGCCTAAAGAAAAGAAATCCTACTTATAACAGCACCTATTACAGAAGGGGGCCCTGCCTCCGGCAATAGGGGCTGAACAGCCACTCAATCACACGAAATTGATCAACACATTCGAATAAGGTAAACCAGAAATTCCTTATATAAAAGTCTGATACAGTGTGCAATAGATATTATGCAAATTGTGGCTAACCCTTCTGAAGAGTCCCCATGTCTTTTATACATCAATGCTTATGAGAGAAATATGAGAGATCGTATAGTTACAACAGGTTTCCAAATAAGGCCTATCTATGGATCTCCAAAGAGATATTTTAGGAGTTTGCGTCATGGGAAGTGGAGATGATCCCAGAGATATCGGGGTAGTCAACTATGAGTCATCGTAGACCCAAAATACTGAATTAGGTACAAAATCTCCCATCCTTGGATCGACTGCATCATAATCTAAACGCTGGGTAGGTAACCAAAATGATGTAGAAAAATACATCACTTGATACCTTTGTGTAATAGTTCAAGACTAAGATGCATATCATCCAGCTTCCATAATCCTTCATTATGCAGCCTGTAGGTAAAATGATGCTGAACCTGAAACACCACTTCTTTAGTAGGCAAATAATGGCAACATAACTCTATCCAAATCATAAGCAATTGATAAATACAAAGAGAACCAGATCAATCCTTACCAAGGCCAAAATGTGCAAAATGTAAGCAAGAGAGCAAGTGGTCATCCAGGATTATGTCAAAAAAACTCATAAACAAAGTAGAATAAGGGAACAAAAAGGGTCATATGCACAACCCGTCAATAATCTATATTGTTGGAAAGCAATATTACTATTTAATTAACTAGGAGGAGAAAGAAAAAGGATGCCAAAAACAAATAAAGCATTCACTCAAGGAAAAGAGGGCATGAATTCTCTGTAAGACAAATTGTAATAGGATACTACTTATAACATCAGTGGCAAGAATACAAGCACATACTAAGTTACACTTTCACTACTTAAGCTTCTCTTTGAGTTTTAAAAAAAAAAATACATAAATAAAAATAGCTGAAGTTACCACCTTTTTACAATCAAAATATTGATATATGCTCTTTGAAACCTAAATTGTAGAAATATACATCAAACATGTTTATACTAACACAAAATATATACATAATAGGATGTTTTAATGAAATTTCCTATTGTGGTGGAACAATCATAATTTTTTTCCCCAAGTACACATCATATGGGGTTCATGTCCCCCATATACAAATAAGAACAATTTGGATTACAAACTGAATGGCCTTGACATCCCACTATAGAGTAGATACTAGAAATTTTAAAAGGATTGAAACTATAATGACAGGGATGCCAAAGCTAATAAACGTGTCATGATAAAAGGACTGCATATATACTCATTAGCAAACCATAGTTGTTCTTGCCATTACCATAATATCCATCCTTGGTTATGCAACATTGACATTATGGCTGTGATCCAAATGGTCAACTCTTGCTCCTATACTTGAGATCGCAAAAATCAAAGAAATAACTAAGCATCCAAGGTAATGGTAGTTGTCTTCTTGATAATTAATCAGAATGAATCCTAGGGAAATTTGGACCAAAAATGAAATCTCCCCTACTCAACTGCATTTCCTTAAGGATAAACTATGGATGCAAGGCCTTCACATTTGGTAGGAATCGACTGTTTACCTATGTGGCATTTTCCTAATAGGTAAATTAAATGGTATGGATGATCTAACTCCATTGCTGTCATTTCAACTTGATTTTGAATCTACAAGGAATTTTTTGAGACAAATGACAAGCAACCAATGAAGCTAAGATTTTTTAATTGAGTGATTGACAACTACAAAGTTTCATTATGTCCAAATTCTGTCTACCATGGAAACTTAAAACAAAAGAGGAATATTCTTAATCCATATGCTACCTAAGTTCATCGTTACGTAAATCAACCTAGACATCAAAGAATCCTACCTTGTGGATTAAGCACAAAATGTATGCTTATTTCACAGCACCTCCACTTGTGATAAAAAATTCTCCAAATATCCAACCCCAATAGCATTTATGTACATGAAAAGGATTGCATTGAGGCGTCTATACAAGAGCACATATATGATGCAAAAATTTCAGTAAATGCTATCAATCTGTGGTAATGAATGGCCTCCCATGAATCTATAATAAAAATCTTAACAACATTTGCATCCAAAGCAATGGTATTTCGGCCATCACAAATTTGACAATGGTATAAACATGAGTCGTAACTATGACAATAATCATATCTATTATAATTCTACTTGGTATTTTTACTTACTTCCATACACTCAATACACTTCAGTAGAACTAAGCACTTCCTTCAGAAAAATCTATACTAGAATACTATAGGAGAAATAGAAGGAAGAGCATAGAATACTATAGGAGAAATAGAATAGACCCATAGTAAAATCCTATAGATCTACCCTAGATAATGAAAAAATACCATCTTTACCCTTCCTCTCAGAATGGATTCTCTTTGCTAGATGAAGATAGAGTGATAAAGAATGCAACAACTAATCCAGACAGGTATCTTAATTCCACAGACTCAACAAACAATCCTAACACAGATTCACATTATTAGATCAACATAGATGAACACAAGTGTTATTGGTCATTCACTCTAAATTACATGAGCGTGCTTCAATGACAAAATCACCTGCCTATATATTATAGATATGGGTTATTCTCTTTTATCCTTTATTTAGGAAGGCATATTTCATTAGCCAGCCATAGACAACGTAGTTCTACCTGATAAGCACATAGCCCAGGGATAGGTGCCCAGGAACATGTCTATATTTAACTATAAAGAATCCTAGCTAAAAAGTAACTTTGAGTGGGACAGGTGGAACATGTCTATATTCAGATATAAAGGGACAAGTTCCTTTGTTGCAGCCCTAGATGGAAGCCACTTCTAGTGGGAAGATTGGCTTGGTTGAGTCCTCTAGTATTGGGGTTCATGAATCAAAGGAGATTGAATCGCAAGAAGTAGAAGAGGAGGTTCACTAGCAAAAAATTCTTTCCGCGATTGGGCCATTGAAAATGAGTGAGAGAAATATCAAGGAGGCCCTGGAAAACCTCCATGAAATTTATGCTTTTATCTCTCATTGCTGTTGGAGAATTGCATCAATGGAGGAGCTACCCTCTGTTGAATATTTTGTGCACATTCAGGAAGCAATAGGAAGCCTAAGAGGAAATTTTTCTCAGCTTCTTTCTAATAGAGATATTTTATTGGAGCTTGTAGAGTTGTATCATGGGACATCCTTGAGGGATGAAGAAAATATTGAAAAGCTCAGCCTTGATTTGGAATCCACCCAGGATTCTTTGAAGAATACTCACAGATCCCTTCAAGAAACTCAACAGTCTGTTGAGGAACTACATGAGAAGTTGCAAGAATCACAGTTCAGTCCCTACATTGGAGACAATCATTGTTATATGGCTGATTGCATACATGATGCAGAAAGAGAAATTCATGTGATGGTGGCACATGAAGTACATTCTGATTTTCATGTGCTTGAGGAGTTGGAAGAAAAGCAAACTGAAGACCAAGCACATGTTCGTTTCCAGAGATATTATGAGTTGCCTCTAGGAGGGAGTTGCATGGTTTTGGAAGAGGCACATGATCTCACCTTGATTGAGCCAACCACAAGTGAGATGAATGATTATTTACAAGAGTTGGGTCACTGTCCTTCATTCCACACACCTATGGCATCCAGCACACATAGGGATGAAAAATGGGTAAAGGGATTCTTCCTTTTTGTGCCACAAGAGGAGCATCAGGCTCCTATAATTGATACATAAGATATGTTCCCTTACCAGCAGTAGTTGGGGCAGCCCATGCCTATTTTTGCAGCCTCTTTTGACAAGAAGGCATCATATCTACACTTATCTTCAGTGTGTGGGTCATTTGATGGAGTCTTGCAACCTTGGATCAATGGAAGAGGGTTGAGCCATTGGATGAAGAGGGGAGCACCTATTGGGTTCCATAGAGATCATGAGATATATTTATTTGAGGAAGACATACACATGGATGATTTTGATATAACTTACTCTCTTTGGGAGCAGCATTATAGGACATGGGATCCTCACCCTTGTCATTTGAGTTTCATGGATAACACCTTTGCTTCTTGTGTGCATTGGTCAAATAAGAACCCTTTAGTTGGAAAGGAAAGACTTGTTGAATTTTGGTCTCCCTCTTTGAAGCGATATTTGGTGATGTATAGTCTTCCTTTGATTCAACCCTATATTGGAGAGTTGCATATTTTGATGGGGCTTTCACAGTTACCAAGTTTCTTATTTAAAGATGATCTTATTGATTGGTGGCATGTTGTTTCCATCTTCCCTTGCATTTTACATAATGATAGAACTTTTTGGTTTTCACTAATGCTTAGAAAGATGCAGATTGTACAATGGAATCTTGGCATTCCATGGGATGGAAAATTTTCACTTTTGACATTGCCATATAGATACTTGCTGTGGGGGCAGTGGGATCCAAGCATTCTTTTTCCTAACACTTGGACTGGAGGAGTATTCCTTTCCATGGGAATGAAAAACAAGCAATGGGATCTTGGCATTGTTGTTTTAGTTCACTGGGAACAGATCTATAGTTGTTGGCTTATTGGTGAAAGCCAATATTTCTTCTCTTGAGTTCATCTTTGCAGTATAGAGTTTCAAAATTCGTAAGTAAAGAAATACTGTAGAGGTTCAGTTTGGATCCTAGGATCATTTTGATTTTAAATGCTCAAGTTTGAATTTTTAAAAAAAAGTAGTATGGGGACTAAAATCAGAGTAGAGCAACAACAAGCATGGTGGAACCTTGCAGAAAATTGGTTCATAGAGTACACTACTTCAAAATTACACAACATATGATTTTGATTGGAAGTAGATATTTTTTTAAGGTGCACAGGTTCATCCTCCATAAATTCAGTTGCTTGAGGACAAGCAATTTTGGGAAGGGGGGACTTGTCATGTCCCCAATTTTGATTCAGACATTTCCCATGGGTAAAGGGGAAAAATTTGTCCCTAGGGATATTAATTTTATTCAATTTTGTAATCATAGAATAAAAATTAGCCTAAGTCTAGTAGATGAGATAATTCAATTAATTTTAAATTATTTTTATAAATAAATATTCCTAAAAATTGTGCAAGTGGGCCAAGAGGGTGCCCTCATGAGAATAAGCTTGCTAAATTGGAACCGAGGACAAGAAATTAGCAAGATGGCTAAAGCAACCTGTTGGATTTAGAAACATATCAAAAGCAGGCAGGTGTAAGAAGTTTCCAAAAGCAGGAAATTAGAAATATCCAAGAAAATCTAAGGAGGGCACAACCAAAAGGGAGTTCAGTTTACAATGCAGGAAACTCTAACAAAACAGGAATCATCTTGAGACAAAGGGGGGGGTTGTAGCTAGGGTTTTCACCCTAGCTTGTGCAAATGAGCACTTACTAAGGAGAAGGGACTCCTTAATAACAGTTCAATAAAACAGTAAAATATGACAGTAAATAGAAACAGTAAACCATTCTAGCATGTGCATAAAAAGACAATGAAAAGATAATGAAAATTTGTTTTGTATTAAGTTTACCTCAAATGTTGAGGTGGGTGGAGCCTTTGCAGTAGTCCAGGGGTTGCTCCAATGCTCCAGTGATGTTCCTTCTCCTTCTTCCAAGGTGTTTTGGATATGGGCCAAAAGGGGTTCTCAAGTGGGAAGTTAGCTCCAAATGGAGAGCTAGGGCTTCAAGAGAATTTTTGGCAGCATAAGGATGGGAGAAATTGTGGATGTGAAATGGGGAACCTCCATCACCTATTTATAGGTGTTTAGTGGTGGAGTGTTGACCCATGGTTTTGGGCACCATATGGTTTAGGTCAATTGTATAGGGTTTTTGCTTCTTTTTTCCCTCTTTTTCCTCTTTTTTGTATTTTTTTATTCCCTTTATTTGATTTTTGGGAATTTAGGGCCTCTTTTAGAGGGTTTTTGCTATTTTTTGGAAAAAAGGGGGTTTTTTTGGCCTTTTGGAGGCTTTTTAATGGTTTTTTTAAGGTTTTGGAGGCAGATATGGTAGGAAATATAGACAAATGAGTCATGTAATGAGGGAGATGAGGTAGTGAGCACTTTTTGGGTGTTAACAGATTGCCCCCTGATGTGTGAGGGTAGGAACTCATCGTATGGCCGATAGACATCATAGGTCTTTTATGGTTTTCCTGGGATGTGGAAAGGAGAAGAAACGAACTAGAGCCCAGAACAACGGTCCCGAACAAATTGCAAAAATTGAAAGTACATGACCTCAATAATGAATGAGGAATAATCTCAACATGTGGACGAGGTGGGCATTCCCATGCTCGTATCAAGATCTATAATAATAACAATGAGGTCCAAAAATGGGGACCTGAAAGATACATGACCTCAATAATGAATGAGGAAGAATCTCAATATATGGAGGAGGCGGGCATACCCATGCTCGTATCAAGATATATAAAAAATAACAATGAGGCCCAAAAATGGGGACTTGAAAGATACACGGAGAACCACTGTATACATCATAAGGGTCCAAAAGGGGACACAAATCTGGGACATACTGCCGGGCTGACCATGTCTGAGCTGAAGAACTGATACACTGGAATATCAATAGTAGTGCTGAGTAGAGTACCAGAGGAACTGATGAACTAGAAGATCATAATATACCCTCAATGGTACACTGAACTGGATCTAAACTGGGTACTCCAGGAAGCATATAAGTGGATGGCTTCTTAATACAATATCCAATGCAACCCGAACATCCACGAGAACATATAATTGGGTGTTCCGAAGTGACTCACCAATGTGCTAGAGTCGGGGGAAATCCGGGGTCTTCAACCAATAGCTGAAGGGATATATACCTGGCTCGATTCTCAACGATGTGATCAAGGTGTTGAAGTCAAGCATGTGAGAAACAACCACTCAGAGAGGCATTGATGACTCCTCTCAAAATGGTCTGTAGGAGCTCACCACAGAGGGCAATGAGTCCAAGGCAAAGGGACCTCTCGGTCTATCCTCTGGAATAGATGGGCTGGCGTCGACAGAGGGAGACCTGCAACTAGAAAGGCAATGATGTTTCCTTGATAGGAGCACGAGGTGGAGAATCGAAGTGTGAGAGTACTGATGGTAGGACGGACATACTGTGGGGGTGGGGAATAATTGGGCAAATAGAGTGGGTGGACTCAAACTTCCTTTGTTCAGAGTATGATGGCGGGGGTGATTGGGAAGCATATGAAACTGACTGGTGGAAAGGGGATCATAGCTTTAATGGATCAGGGAGGGTCACTGGGATGAGTGATACTCAGGTTGGTGTAAGATGGTAGGAGACTGCAAAATACTCTGAACAAAGGAGACCTTATTGGGGGTGCTGCCGAGATGATCGATCATAGTGCTGAGAGGCACCGGGGGGGGGGGACTTCTTTATGGTGTAAGGAGATGGATGACGTGTGCTCAAAATCGTGCTGTCGTGTGGATTTATACGAGCCCATGACAGTTCGTGCTCGTGATTGCTTTCAATTTTAAGGAGTCTGAAAGCGATAAGAAGACTCTGAAATAATGGAATGGTACCGTCGTGTGGATTTGTACAAGCCCAGGATAGTGCATGCTCATGGTTGCTTTCAATTTTAGAGAGTCTGAAAGCAATATGAAGACTCCAGGGGGGTTCTTTTTCGTGTGTTAGTCTCCAAGGCCCGAAAAGCATAAAATGATGCAATGAAGAACTCTTCTAGCCGGTGTGACTAGAGTATTCTTTTTTCGTAATTAGTCTACCGGGTCCGTAAAAGGGTTAAACTTATACCAGATAGATGCCCTTTCAGGTACTTTAACGAGCATGAAAGGAAGCAAGATTGCTCGGCGATTTTTTTAGGAGTCATAAAAGAGCTTAACAGAAACTCCCTAAGTGCCTTTTTCGTAAAGGACTTGTCCGGCCCGAAAAATGGATAAAATTATACCGAACAAAAGAAATGGCCTAGTAAGGAGAGAGTGTTCAATCAAGGGACATCGATGAGAACCAAGAACGAGGGTGGGGGGGAACACTAATGGGCCTCCTTGCGGGATGATGAATGGTGGAAAAATAACGAAATAAATGCAGTATGAATGGAGTGAATGGATCATGTAGAAATGTGTAACAATTCGATGGTGGCCGATGTGGCTCGCAAACCGAGGCAGCAAGGTGTCGGGACACAATGTTGAAAATGTTCTTGGTGAGAGCAAGAAATGATCTCAAGCATCATCACGAGCTCGAAAAACTGACCCTGCGATATAAGGAACGTCGGAACGGACGACGACCGAGGTGGCATGCGAATCGAGGCAATGGGGGGCGTTTTGGAAAAAATACCCGAAAAAATTTGAGGGTGAGAACGAGAAATGATCTCAAGCATCATCACGAGCATGGAAAAATGAATCCGACGACATAAAGTATATAAAAAATGGGCTACGGATGATGTGGCATGCAAACTGAGGCGATGAGATGTGTCTAGAAAAAATGCTAAAAAATGAGTCGAAAAAAATAAGAAAACGAGTCGACCATCATGACGGTCTCATCGTGCTGAGTCCAGTGGTGGAAATGGTTCAGAGAATGGACTCCGTGTGGATCCAGAGTGGCCGAAACAAGAAAAAGTCAACGAGCTACAAATAGTAAGTGGATCCAACATGACAAGTGTCACTTGGACTGTTGACTTTGATAGGAGATCATAGTGAACTAGAGCTTAGGTGGTGTTTCTGGATGATCCAACTGACCGATTTCAGATCCGTGAGTTGCAAGTATTCCGTTAAACTCATACCTTTAATTTTTTGCTAGGTTCGGGGGGGTGGTGGGTCCCCAGGTGGGTCTGTACGGTCCACGAGGGCGTGGATCACGGGTTTTCGGGGTGGAATCGTGGTCTTGGACCACAAGTTCTGGGGCTGAATACGCGGTCTTGGATCACGAGTTCTGAGGCTAAATACGCGATCCGGGATCGCGATTTCAGCTTCTACAGTCGCGGTCCAAGATCGTGACTCGGATCGGGAAATCCGCGATTCCCGACCGCGACTGTATCCCTGACAGTCACGATCTGCGATCGTGTTTAGGGTTATATCGGGGAGGGGAAAATGGTTATTTATTTGATGCAGGTCTAATGAGTTTTCATTATGTGATTGACAGGATGCCGATCGTGCTATGGAAGGAGCAGGAGATCCCTGATGACATGATGGAGTTCATCTAGGAGGATCGACATGTTCGGTCGACCCTGGGGTTGTACGGGCTTCTGAAGTTCGCACAGGTACCTATGATGCGTTCAACAAAGCTATTGCTAAATAGGTTGGTAGGGTTTTGGGACCCAAAGATACAGGCTTTCATGGTACAGGGGGAGAGGGTGGATCTCACCCTGGAGGATGTCTACTTCTTGATGGGACTGCCCTGTTTGGGCAAGGTAGCTGATACGCAGCCACAGGTGTCTGCGGACGTAGACATAGAGGAGATGTTGGAGCACTATTGTGTCGGGGAGGCTAAAGTGCATAGGAATGCACTTCGTATTAGTGACTTGTAGGAGCCAGCAGTGCGAGCGATTGCGTCGTGTGTGGTTTGGGTGTTGGGATCTCAGGCGCTCGAATGGGTGTTAAGGGGCCAGATGCAGTTAGTGGAGCGAGTGCTGCATGGCACATACTTTTCCTGGGGTCATATTTTCCTCACCTGCGTTTAGTGGCAGCTGACCTCGATGAAGGAATCTGGCAAGGGATTCTGCTATGGATCCTTCCTTTTTTCTTTCTTTATGGAGTGGATACCGACCTTGCGGCCGCGGGTGCCAATAAAGGCAGGAGGGCTGAGGGAGCCGCGCATGGTACGGTGGGGATAGATGATGCACCGGCGGGGGTGGCGGAGAGGTCGGCAGATACTTCATGGCGGAGCTCTATCTTCAGTGGTTACAAATGCCGCTAAATTTGGATGACTATCCATACAGGGATATGGATTACACACTAGATCCGGAGGCGCCACGACCTCCAGGGAAGGCATGGGGGCCAGATGGTATGTATCTACCTGTTTGATTGTTTTATGTCAAATTTTGTGTATATTAGGGTTGATAGACGTATATGCTGGTACTGACTATGTATGTTCTTGGATGTGATGCAAATGTTGGACCGAGGCCGCCACAGGGATACGTAGACCGCAGGGGACATGTGGCTATACCAGCCCTGCCAGATCAAGGGGAGTTGCGTCAACGGGACGCTAAGGGGACTTTGGAGTCCCTATGGGTTCTCCTAGATTGTCTATTAGTGGGGGTTACTGATGAGGGGTGGCGGGACCTGGATCGGGGTGTGATCGAGGTCTGCCTTGAGGCTCCATGGGAATTTCGATCGATTGCGATTCGGGTGGCCGTATTGGCGGAGAGGGGTAGGGCGCAAGATCCCTCAGGGGATGAGGAGCTTCCAGAGGCGGAGCGGAGTGAGGAGTCGGAGGCAACTGATATAGGGAGTGATGGAGGTTACGACTCTCATTAGGGAGTAAGGAGGACTCCCCCCGATGTGTATGGACACTCGGGGTTTTTTGTATCTACGACATGTATGTGATGAGGTTTTGTTATGTATATATATTTTTTGTATAGCTGAGTACTGAGGTACTCAGGACATGTGTATAACATTGATGGTTATTTATATAGATATGCACATGGATGCATTTTTTGCGGTTATGATTATTGTACGCACGTGGATGCGCTTGTGGTCGCTTGTATGTGTGTATTGCATATGGATTCAAGTGGTGTTAGGCACCTGGATGCCCCTTGTCTATTGTGTATTATGTATTGCACATGGATGCAATGATATGTGTTTAGGATAGGCACATGGATGCCCCTGTATAGTTGTGTGGTTATGTTATTGCACATGGATGCAAATATTATGTGATGATAGGCACGTGGATGCCCCTTGTTGTAAATGCAGTCTTTTTGGGATTTTTATATGTTTTTTGATGTGATGATATGGTATGATGATGCATGATGGATGGTTTACATGGTGTGATTTATATGCCAATCAAGTATGTTGTTAGCCATTTGATCTGCGACACTATTCTGAGCTCTTGGGACATGGGTGAATGTTATGGATTCAAACTGTCGGCTTAGCTGTTTTATGCACAGGAACTTTCTAGAGAAGCAAGGATCACGCACCTGGTAGCAGTTGTTGAGCTGGGAGACAAGTAGTTGGGAGTCAAGGAACACATGAAGGTGACATATGCCCATATGAAGGGTAGCAATCGGGAGACCGGTCACAGCATCATACTCTTCCTGGTTATTGGTAGCAGTGCCTATGCACATTCCGTCAAGATGAATCAACTCATGTGAAGGGGAATATACAACCCAGGCTGCAGAGGCCAGGTTTGGAGACCAGCGGCTTGCTCCATCGGCGAAGCCAATGTAATAAGGTGGAAGATGGTCCATCTGTGTTCATGCAAAAAAGGACAAGTGTAAGGTTGCGGTAAGAAGGTGAAAAACAAAAAGAAAGCAAACTGTACAATACGGACCAATGGGGCCATGGGTTTGTTTTAAGGATAAAAACGTTTAAGATACAAACCATTACGGGGGTTGCACAAAGGGTGGCATTCTGAGTCAGTTAAAATGTATGCCCCATGTCCGAGGTAGGTATGCACAATGTAAGGGCCTTGCCACATGGATTCAAACTTCCCTTTACCAGTCTTGTTGTGGGATTGGTCATAGGTGAGGACTAGGTCTCCTTCACAGAAAGTTTGTGGGTGGACATGTTTGTTGTAACCAGCTTTGGAGCGGTTCTTGGCAGCTTCAATGGTTTGGAGGGTGGCGCGATGGTCTTCGTCATCTTGTTCCAATGATAGCAGGCATTGCTCGAGTGGGGAGGTGTCTAGGAGAAGCTCGATGGCGATGTGTAAGGCAGGTATCTGACACTCGATGGGGAGGACAAACTCTACACCGTGAACTAAATGAAACGGGGTAAAACTAATGGCGGTCTTAGTTGATGTACGGTAAGCCCATAATGCAGGGAAAAGCATATGATGCCAATTGGACTTATGCCAGTCAATAGTGCGTTGGAGGATGGTTTTTAAAATTTTGTTAATGGCCTCAACTTGGCCGTTCCCTTGGGGGCAGTAAGCAGAGGAATACTGATGTTTGAACTTCAGAAGAGTGGACAACTTGCGCAAAATGGCATTTTCAAAATGTGAACCATGGTCTGAGACCAGCTGTTTGGGGACCTCGGATCGTGTGATAACATGGTTAAAAAAGAAATGGGCAGCGGTGTCGGCTTTACAATTGAAGGTGGGCATGGATTCAGCCCATTTGGTGAAGTAGTCGATGGCGACAATGATGTACTTATGGCCGTTTGCGGATGAGGGTTTACATTCCATGAAGTCGATGGCCCACTTGCAGAAGGGACCAACGGTGACGACTGGGTGTAGCGGGGCGGGTGGTGTCCGAGCCTTAGGGGCAAAGAGTTGGAAATTATGGCAATGTTTGACCGCTGTGATGTAGTTGGTAAAGAGTGTAGGGCAGAAGTATCCAGTACGGATGACCTTTTGGGCGGTGGCCATTCCAAAGAAATGTCTGCCGTAGGTGCCGCTATGACAATCATTGAGGACTTCTTCAGCTTCCTCATGTGTAAGACAACGACGGAGAATAGTATCCACCCCTCGCCAGTAAAGGACATCGCCCAAGAGGAGATACCGAGAGGCCTGGTGACGGATACAGCGGCGTCTGTCACGATTTATGTGGGGTCGAAACTTCTGCGTACGAAGGTACCACAGAATATCACTGTACCATGGGTCATTTGATGAGATGATGAACAAATGATTGTTTGGTAACTCATCGGAGATTGGCGGGGACGGCAAAAGGGATGGGAGGTCGGTTATGAGCTGGGTGAGTGCGAGGGCTTTAGTGCTCTTAGGGGTTGTGAAAGTTAGGTCATATTCTTGGAGGATAATTACCCATTTAGCAACGCGACCTTGGAGAAGTCGCCGGTTCAAGAGATAGGCCATGGGGTTGGAGTCAGCAAAAACTATGGTATGACTGAGTAAAATGCAATGTCACAATTTTTGGACAGAAAAGACGACGACAAGGGCCACTCTTTCCTCATACGGGTAACGTAGGGGTGGTCCAGACAAGGTTTGGCTAACATAATAAATGACATGCTACTGACGAGCAGCGTTGTCCTAGACAAGGACTCCTGACACGGCATGTTCGGATGTCGAGACGTAAAGGATGAAGTCCTGAGAGAAATCCAGAGGGGAGATCAAAGGGGCTTGCGCGAGATATTTTTAAGGGCTTTGAATGCAGCTTGCGCCTGGTCATCCCAAACAAAGGGTATGTGAGTACGAAGCAGGCGTAAGAAACCATGAACTGTGGTGGCATAATTAGGAACGAAGCAATGAAGGAAATTAGATTTCCCCTGTAAAATTTGTAGCTGCCGGAGCGTGCGTGGTGCGGGAATTTCTATGATGGCTTGGACTTTGAGGGGATCAACAACAATTCCTTTATGGGAAACAATGAAACCCAACAACCGGCCTGCCGGAACGCAAAAGACACACTTGAGTGGGTTTAAGCAGATCTGATATTTGTGACAACACAGAAAGACTTTCCAGAGGTCGTTAAGGTGGTCTAATCGTTTCCTAGAACTTGCTGTGAGGTCGTCAAGATACACTAGTAGTATATGGACCAAGTTGTGAAAAAAATAATTCATGGCCCACTGGAAGGTGGCACCAGCATTTTTAAGGGCGAAAGGCATGACACGATAGGAAAAGGTGCCCCATGGGGTGGTGAAGGCAGTCTTGTATTGATCTTCCTTGCGGATCTGAATCTGGTTGTATCCAGAGAAATAGTCCATGAAGGATAGGACTTCATGCCCCGCACATGCATCAATGAGTTGGTCAATAAAAGGCGTGGGGAAGTTGTCTTTGGGACATGCTTGGTTTAAATCGCGGAAGTCAGTACATACTCTGATGGTGCCTTGTTTCTTGTTAACAGGGACAGGGTTTGAAACCCAAGTGGTATATGCAATAGGATAAATGAATCATGCTGTGCGAAGTTTCTCAATATTTTCTTTAACGACGGGGAGCTTTGATGGATGAATGGGGCGCTGTTTCGGGCGAATGGGGGGCACATATGGCCATGTGTCAATGTGGTGCTCTATAATATTGGGGTCAAGACCAGGCATTTCGGTATAGGACCAGGTAAAGACATCGCGAAACTCTTGAAAAAGTTTTTTGTACTCTCCGATCTCGTACTCAGTGCAGGAGGCTCCTAACGTAATGAGTTCATGAGGACTAGCTAGGGTAGATATATCAATGTGGATTGTGGGTGAGATATTGGCCATGTTACCTTTCTCAAAGGCATCGGGAGTAGGAATGGGCTCTTTAAACTAGTCAACTTTGTTGGGGAGGAAATCTTTGGACTCAACCGAAAATTGGATGGCTGTGGTGGGGGAGGACTCTTCCGAGAGGAAATAGGAACAATGATTCATATATTCCCAGGGATAATCAGGTGCAATAAGAGCCTCGAGAATCTCCTCATCATTGTGGAAACTTTGGGTCATCAAATCGGTTGACGAGGGAGTGCTAGTAGAAGAGATCATATAAATGGTATTAATCTCTCCGGTTGGCAGGGATGCTGGGGGGTGGATCTCTTCAATGGTGGGGGGAGCAGTCTCGAGGTCCAAATTATTCATCTCGTAGAGAGCGGCTCTGTAATCTGGGAGATCAGGACAATGATGTGAGTAATGGCTGTAAATACCGCATATTGCACAAGGGTGATTGGTACGCAATGATTTATCATGAGGTTTAGGGGTAGGTTCGAGTTGGACAACCGGGATGTTGGGGTTGTCATCAAGCATTTGCATGTGCTCTTGTAATGCAGGTAATTGTGGACATTGATGGGTATCATGGCCCAACTCATCACACAATGAGAATTTGGGAGGAGCGCGAAATGTGGGGGGGTTTTTAACCATTTTGGGTGGGGGTAAAGCAGTGTATGGTTGTGGGCCTCTACCCCCAGTGTGATTGATAAGAGGGGATGAATTGGTGGATGAGGAAGGAGTAGTGACACTGGGAGGTGGTTGACTAGTAGTGGTGATGGGTTGCACCGGTTGTAGGACGACATTTGGTGTCAGGGGGGAAATGGGAGGCGTGATATACCACACATGTAGTCCTAAAGTTAAACCGGGGAGGCTGAGAGTAGCCATAACTGGGGTGCTTACTACTCCTAAAGGGGGGAATAGGAAGGGGATTGTATGGATGGGTGTAACACCAACATGACTAGGTACCAATGGTGGTTGGGGTAGTAAGGGCAGTTGATGGT
Organism: Larix kaempferi; assembly: GCA_027924585.1. Lineage (NCBI taxonomy): Eukaryota > Viridiplantae > Streptophyta > Pinopsida > Pinales > Pinaceae > Larix > Larix kaempferi. The sequence goes on from BSBM01000289.1 coordinate 27,626,934, forward strand.
TGGGTGTTGGTGTATTGTGGGAAAGGGTACATAAGCCAGATATTTCGGTTGCTGGTGACGGGGGTGGAATAGATTGGAATGTTGAGGTCATCGACGTATTTGAGTAAACTTTGGGTCCCACTGAGGAAACCAACGAGGTAGATGCACTGAAAACAAGTTGTTCAACCATGGGAAGAACGTTTTTGGGTGCAGCAGGGGCATTGGGATCGTAATAGGTGAGTTGATCAACCTTGACCACGCGTCCGTCATGGGGGAACATCATGGTACGAAAAACGGATGAGGCAACTGCCCACATGGCATACTTGTAACTGCATCCAAGTAAGAGGTTATAATCAAGTTGGGCGTTGATGACCTCTATGTCAATAAGCACTATTTTACCAGCCAACTGGACGGGGACGCTAGCTAAGAGACCTTGGGGTTGAGCCGAATGGCCGTTGTAGGTTCACAACGCAGTGGTGGACTGCTGGAGAGTAGGGGATCCCAAATTCTGCCAAACGAATGTGGACATAATGCATTTAGAGGCATCCTCATCGATGATGCATCGATGGATGACAAGATTTCGAACGGATACAGAAACTTGGAACGCTAATGTGGAAGGCAGGCGTGGTTCGGATTGGTCCAAATCGAAGGCCATCATTCGTGAATCAGTTGGGTCAATAGCACCAATGGCTGAGAGCAAATTCTTGCGCTGTGAAGGACATTTTTTTAAGACCTCTAACGCAGACATGGCTGCGGGGGACTGAGCTAAATCGTCTACAATGTTGTAATTAGACGTAGCGCGAGCATTGGGGTTATTGTTGATGCAGTGAAGTGGGAAGCGAGGGGCTTTGGAGGTGCCATCTAGTGGAGCCGGAGGTATCCGTAATGACTGATCAGTGGGAAGAGCGTGGTGTTTTTGTCGACGGGAGGGGCTTCAGGAGTGGAGCCATATTGGTTCCGACGGGTTTGAAGGTTGACATCGGCAGATGACATCATTAACAAGTGATGGGTACCAAAATATATCATGGGTTGATCAGGAGCGGCATAAGTGATTTGCTATTGTGGTGGTGCGTTTCCTTGAGGGGGAGCCAACGGTTGAGTGTTCACTACTCCTTGGGTTGGTAAAGGGTTTTGTAACACCAAGGGTTGAGTCTGAGGTGGTGGGGGGTTGGGCGGCGCCTGAGGAGCCGCGTGCCCTTAGGGGTGGGCATCATCAGTTCAGAGTTGTCGAGCCCGCTCCAAATGTGGGAAAGCATGTGTGTAATGGCCATAGACCCCGCAAATAGAATAAGGTTGGTTTGTTCGCAAATTAGGATTTTTGGCTTGCTTGGGCGGCCTGTCGGGGTTTTGGTTGGCAGGTGCCGCATTATTATTTATTCGGGGGATTAGGGGGTTGGCCGCCTTGGTCTGGAGGGGGGTTGTTCCCGTGGTTATGTCCTTTGCCGTGGTTTTGCTGGCCTTGCTGGCATTGGTTATTTTGGTTGGGCTGCGGATTTTGTTGCGCATACACTTTCCCTTGGGTGGCAGGTGGGTTCTAGGGTTGTGCAGGTGCAGGAGTAGGTTGCGGTGGATAATACGTGGGTGGAGGCAGTGCAGGTGCTAAACCTTGTGGGGGTTTCTGATACGTCTGTGTGACGGGTTGTGGGTTTGCCGCAGGTGCTGCCTATGGCGGATAATAAGCAGGAGGGGCTTGAGAGGATACAGGAGCTTGTGCAGCCTGTGGGTGGTAATATGGATGAGGTGCGACTGGGGGGCGTAAGTGGGGGATGCATGACCAAAGCAGTGAGGTGGACATGAGGGTCCATGGGAATGGTGGTGATGTGCCATGGGAGCATATGAATTGGTTGCTCCAGAGTGGGATGTAGCCCGCGAAAGGTCAGGGCCATGGCTAGGACGTGCTATGGAAAAGGGTTGGTTATGTGAGGCAATATGGCCAATGATGCCATCTGAGGCATGGGATGCCCCCAGCGCATCATTTCGGGAGGAATCACCGCGAGGGGCGTCAAGTATAATGGTGTATAGATAACCAGACTGGGCATAAATAAGGTCAAATTGCTGGGCTTTTAGGATGGCCTCTTCTTCGGACTGGGGTCGCTCGGATGCCACATCCTTGGCAATGATAGGAAGGAGAGATTTTAGAAACCAATCTAAGAAGATACGGTCATCTAACTTGATTTTGCACAGGCTTTGGCGTCGACGCCACTCATGAATATCAGATCTCAGTGAATAGGCTGAAAGCCGCGGTCAGATCGTAGCTGTGGGGAAAAATACGTGATTTCTAGCAGCAAACCCAACTGCCGAAAGGGACAGCCGAAAGGGGAAAACAAAAAAATATTTGCAGAAAATAAAACTTTTTAAAATATTATAAGCAGAAACTCAAAGGAACACTAGGGGAGTCGCCAAAACTGTAGTTAGGGTTTTCACCCTAGCTTGTGCAAATGAGCACCTACTAAGGAGAAGGGACTCCTTAGTAGCAGTTCAATAAAACAGTAAAATATGACAGTAAATAGAAATAGTAAACCATTCTATCATGTGCATAAAAAGACAATGAAAAGATAATGAAATTTTGTTTTGTATTAAGTTTACCTCAAATGTTGAGGTGGGTGGAGCCTTTGCAGTAGTCTAGGGGCTGCTCCAATGCTCCAGTGATGTTCTTTCTCCTTCTTCCAAGGTGTTTTGGATATGGGCCAAAAGGGGTTCTCAAGTGGGAAGTTAGCTCCAAATGGAGAGCTAGGGCTTCAAGATAATTTTTGGCAGCATAAGGATGTGAGAAATTGTGGATGTGAAATGGGGAGCCTCCATCACCTATTTATAGGTGTTTAGTGGTGGAGTGTTGACCCATGGTTTTGGGCACCATATGGTTTAGGTCAATAGTATAGGGTTTTTGCTTCTTTTTTCCTTCTTTTCCCTCTTTTTGTATTTTTTATTCCCTTTTATTTGATTTTTGGGAATTTAGGGCCCTTTTTAGAGGGTTTTTGCTATTTTTGGAGGAATTTAAATTATTTTGGGGAAAAAAGGGGGTTTTTTGGCCTTTTGGAGGCTTTTTAATGGTTTTTTAAAGGTTTTGGAGGCAAATATGGTAGGAAATATAGACAAATGAGTCATGTAATGAGGGAGATGAGGTAGTGAGCACTTTTTGGGTGTTAACACGGGTGCAGTTTCTAAAAGGGAGATCAGTTTACAAATCAGGAAACTCTAACAAAGTAGGAAACATCTTGAGACAAAGGGGGGCATCGTTTCTAAAGGAAAGAAAAGCTTGTAAGGCAAAAGAAAGGAAAATATATCCACTCCTGGGTGGCCCATGTGGAAGGGTTATCATAGGTAACCAAGCTATTCAAATTTCTCAGTAGGTCGAAAATCCTTGAAGACTCCCAAAATATTGAAGAAGGAACCTCTCCTACAACAACCTTCTATCTTCTTCCTTCTCTCTAATTATCCATGGGCATCAAATTGAGATGATTTGAATTATGCCATGATGGAAGAGGATTCGAGATATTCTCACTGAATTTACAGTAGTTCCAATCATGCTTCTTGGAACATACCTTCACTATGTATTCCAGACTCCAACCAATGGAGTTTTCTTTGATGTAACTGAGACATGGTTCATACTGGAGGTCACTAAGAACCTTAGAGTAATTTTGGTGCTGAAAAAATCCATTTAATGTGATGGTTATTCTCTAATAAACCGTCCTTAATACTATTCATTAATATTCCTTTCAAATTCTGCAAGTAATTGAGTCATTTTCCTACCTATGCTCATTAGACTAGAAATTTTGACTAGTTTTGCCAAAAAGGTTGTAAAATGAGTTATATAAAGAAAAATGTCATTATGTAAATTTATGCAGGTCATTAAGGTCATAATTAATCCATACCAAGTTTCATAATGCACTTTTGTTCAGGTTGTACATGTGTTTGGGTCCACTAGAAGTCAAACTAGTCAGGTAGTCTAACTAGCTAGTTTTACTATTTTTCCTGTAAAATATATTATATGAACTCAAATTAAAATTTGTAAGTTGCTGTGAGTTATTTGGATAATAATGAATAATATTCCATATTCATAACACTAATTAGATAATTCCATTTAGTTCTTGGGAATGAAAATGGGAAATTCAACCTATTTTTCCAAACTCACCCAAAACCTCCCAAATTCCATGAAAATATTGTCCATCATTTAATTGGGAGTTTAATGTATGACATACACCACTGGTTTCATTCAAGTGTAAAAAAATGAGTCTAGTATGCATATGCTAGAGTGCCCAGGAAGCCTCAAAGTAGACATCAACTCCAACAGTGGTTGAAATGTAAATGGCCCCAGTGCTTTGTGCATAGGACTTGGAATTTGGCCATGTTTCTGTCATGTTTTCTGCTACACACATTCCAATGCATTTGGAATAACCTAAATATCCCAAATTCATAACCCAGGAGGAATCCTATTGTGCCCTAAACTAGCCCCTTTCAACTAGTTTTGTTGACTAGTCTTTGCCTGTGAAAAATTGTGCTATAAGTTTTAAAATATTTGGGTAATATCACATCTAACCTGATCATGGATATTACACAAAATAAAACAAAAAATGCAAAATTTGAGCAGCAATTATGAGTATTTTAATCTTCAAACTTTCAGAAGGTCTCCAATACATAGAATTCTTACAAAACTGAGAGTATAAGACTGCTATGAAGAGAAAAAAAAGAGGAGTTCTTCATTGGATATTCAAATATGATGAATAAAAATCAGGTGGATGCTCCTAGAAGGTGCACCAGGATTTAGTGGCTTCTCATAGGGCGTATTCACCAAACTAGATAGAAAAGCAGTGGTGCGTTCTTTACAGCTGGAACCCCCAGATCTAGTAAAATGGCCATAAATTGCTCATCCAGACACCTTTTTCGATGAAGAAAAAAGTGTTTCCTATTGGAAACGATGCTACGGACGCAGTGAGATAGGTATAAGAGTATATAAATTATTAGAAGAGTCAAAACTAGAACCTCCATTTCGGTCCTTTAACACTGTTTCCACTGAATGAAGGAGTTGAACCACACAACGAGAACACCAATCACTGGATCAGACTTCAGGACTTGCAATAAAATCAATGATGAAGATTGGATGTCATCATCCTCTCAGAATAATAAGGGGAAAATACTCCAACTTGGACTAAGGGCACATCTCCCAAGTCAAAAAGGAAAAAAATGCTCTCAATTCAATTCTCAAACTGTCAAAAGATGGCTAAGTGGTGTGCACTTCTTCTTTAATAGAATTGAGGTGACTTGTGGAGCAATTCAACTAGGCTAAGGAACCCTCATGGAGTGGATAAGGATGGATTGCTTTCTAGTTTTTCTTTTGCTTTTATCCTGCTTTTACTTTTCTATCATGCTTTTTCCTGCTTTTCTGCCTTATCCTGCTTTCTGCTTTTTTACTTTACTCTGTTTTTACTGAGATTTATTGATTTTCTGCCTTGTGCCAAATTTTCCTTCTTTTTCCTTCTTTCGTACCTTTAACTTCTTTCATCTTTTCTTCTTTTAAAATCCATCTCTTGGTCAAATATTATCCTCTAATGCACCCTTGTGAATCATTATCCACTTTATTCATTAAAATTAACTATTGATTAATTAGAAATATCTTCCACTAAGTGAATTTCAAACTTAAGAAAATAAAATTAATACCTCCTAACTAATTAATTCCTTAATATTTTCAAAATTAACCCCTAGTGTATGAAATTTTCTCCTCAACCCAAGGGGATTGATTTGGGTTAGGAACTTAATCCAATTAACATCAATGAGGGGACATCACAATCCTCCCCTCCCAAGATTGCTTGTCCTCCAGCAATGAAAATTTGTATGATGAAACACTTGGGAACCTTTCCACCAACTTCGACAAGCTACTACATGATCCATTTGAAACTCATCTTCATCAGAAGTGAGCTCCATAATTCCATACACCACTACATGCCTCTACCACTTGCATACTTGAGACCAAGAATGATTCTTGGGTCCCAAATGAAGCTAAGGATTGGGAATTCCTTCTTCTTCCCCATCTACACTCCCTCATGTCATTAAAGAGAGCCTCATTAGGACTTCCAAACCACCAAACAGAAGATTAGTGTGTCCATCCATCATAATGTTTCCCTTGTACGAAAATCTCCAACTGTTCCAATAGGATAGACTCATGGAAATGAAGGTTAGCTATCCTTCCAGAATCCCATTGATCATGCTGCAATGTTCTTAAAATTTATGCCATTTGAAGTATTATGGAATTCAAAAGAATGCCAAGATCCCACAACCATATTAGAAGCCCATCACTTCCCATGCTTCCAAAAACTTCCACCATTTGGTCCATCAATGTTTTGACCTCTTCATGTGCAAATTGATTTCTGTCATGCACTATTGCATCCCACATTCTATGAATGCAAGATGATAAATCTGCCATATATATGCATACCCAATCCTTGTATTTTTGTGTACCCAAGGAATCCAATGGATGCAATACATTTCTTTGTTGTTGCTCACATAATATGACAATGTCAGATGCATCTATAAATCTACTACAAATACAAAGAAAACTCTTACCAAAGTGAGCCAAGCTTGCAGAACCTTTAGTCTCCATCTCTGTTATGTATCTACCCATCCCATCCATGGATGAATAAACACCTTTTCTTGCTAATCCATATGGGATGTTATCATCCATATTCCTCATGATGAAGTATTCCACCCATAAAGGTAGATCATGAAGTCTTTCTTCCAAGGCAGGTTTGTAAAACAATGCTTCACCAATGCAAGCAAGCATTTTGCATCCATGAATATTTATTTCGGTGATATACTTGTCTACCCAATCCTTGGATAAAAAATACCACTACATGCAACCTCAAATGGTATGTCCTCGACTATCTCTCCCATAGATAAATCGTCCTCATGACTCTTCTTCAAATCAACAAGTGTTTGGACAAAATTTTCTTTATTTTTCTGTTGAAATTTGGTTGAGCTTTGATATTTAATTCTTTTAGAGGCAGAGACTTGAAGCAATGAGATAATTAAATCCATGAAATTCATACAAACATAACACAAGATATACCCTGGGGAAAATCCTCAAAATTATGAGAACAAAAAACCAAACAATTCTTCTCAATATAATAACAAAGAATGCTTTCTTTTACAACATAGTAGATTGCTTTCAGAATATAAGAGATCACCAAACTTCTTGGTGAAGATACATAATCAAATAGAGAAGAGAGATCAATCGGATGTGTGCCCAGCATAACAATAACAAGCACAAAAAATACCCCGCACAAAGAGAAGCGCCTTGCCTTCAATGGAGAAGAGAATTCGCTTCACACTGGATTCAACAATCCTGTATATCATATTTATACATTATTCTCTTATATTTTTAACTTCTAACTTCAGGATTAAATCGACCTCAAAATATATGTATTAATATTGCATGGAGTGGTGCGCCCCACTTCTCATGCAGTGCTTCATCTTACTGAGCTGTCACTTAGGATGAACTCGCCTCTTAACTGAAAGCTTGCCCACTTAGTTAGGTGGCCAACTTAAGTGTCGACATGCAAGTGTCACAAATCATGTGTCATTTTTTAGTTTAACATAAATGTCATCATGCAATAACACTTAGTTAACTAGATCTTCTTTGTTTTCATTTAGTTATCTCTCTTTAACTAAAGTGTCATCTTTTAGTTTAACTAAAGTGAAAATAATTTAGTTAACTAGTCTCTTTTATTTAACACTTAGTTAATTGAAATCATGCTGATTGATTTACTTGAAGTGACCACTGTGAGTTCTTTATTTAACTAATACATATCTTTAACTGATGCTTTAACTGAAGTATTGATACTTAACTAAAGTTTTATAACTGAAGCTTTAATAATTTGAGTTCTCTTTAATTAACTGAAGTGTCTGCATGGGAAATTTCGAATTCTCTTGATCTCTATGCTTTATCTTTTATTTCTTTATCTCTTACTGTATGGTCAATATGTGCTAACTTTAATTATCCATCACATTACATTATACTAAGAATAATTATCGGATGCTATGATCATATTATATTATTCTAGAACAAATGATCATATGCTAAAGTAATTCACTTTGGAGGTGATCAATCTCTAAAGGAGACTTAATAGCACTCTGGTGATCATAGTTAATAATATATCACACAACATTAAATGCTTTTAACAAGTAAATCATGACCTTTATACAACAGGTCCACCTCTATATGGGAGGTCCATCTCATGGATACCTTTATACGGAAGGTTCTCATGATAATCATGACTTGATACACACAAGTCCAGAGTCTTTTCCAACAAGACTTTACAACATCATTTAATTTGATCAATTACCTCTCTACGGGAGGAATAGCCTTTACATAGAAGAAAATCAAAGTGCTCACCTCTATATGGGAAGATCAATCTTGGGTGCACAATATTGGTTTGGAGAATGTCTACTGATGTTGTATATTTAACACTCCTTCTCAGCGAAGGAGGCATTCTCTGCCATACAAATCTTGTCTTGGAAGTACATGAACTTCGTCACTTACATAGGATTTGTTAACACATCTGCAATCTGCTCATCAGTAGCAATGTACTAAAGTTTCACTGTACCTTTCTACACCATGTCTCGGATGAAGTAATACTTCATTTCAATGTGATTTGACTTGTCATGAAACACTGGGTTTTCGGAAAGCTTGATGCAACTTTGATTGTCACACCTAATAACTGGATGCTCAAGCGTTTCACCGAATAACCCCGCAAGTAGCTTTCTGAGCCAAACTACTTCTCACTGGGAAACACTAGCAGGTATGTATTCTGCTTCAGTAGAGCTCTGGGATATGAAGCCCTGCTTCATGCTGGACCAAGATATCATAGCTGATACTAGGATATAACAGTAGCCGGATATGCTATTATAGTCCACAATGATTCCTCCCCAGTATAAGTATGTATAACCAAGTAACATGACTCCTCCACTGGAGGCATATCTGAGTCCATATTAAATTGTACCTCGAATGTACCTAAGCACATGCTTAGCAGTTGTCTAGTGTCTGTGTCTCGGATCAGACATAAATTGACTCAGAATGCTCACATCATAACATATATCAAGCCTTGAATGTATCAAGTACATTAGTGAGCCTATAAGCTGTCTATACAAAGTGGGATCTACTGGATCTAATCTAGAGCCTGACTCATGAAGTTTCCTGAAATTGGAAACCATCGGTGTAGTCATAGATTTTCAATCTATCATGCCAAACCTGCGCAAGGTATCCACAATGCAGTTCCCTTGAGATAGAAAAATTTCATCTTTTCTTTTCCAGATCTCAAGGCCAAGAAAGAAGTGCATTAGACCTAATTCTTTCATCTTGAACTCTGAGGTGAGCTCCCTCTTGCACCAAGCAATTAGATGTTCCTCTCCAGTGAGAAACAAATCCTCAACATACAAAACCAATATCAACAGTTGGTTCTTCTCTACTTTGAAGTACAAATTTGGATCAACTTTGCTCTGACAGAAACCTAGTTTCTGAAGATACCTATCAATTCTAGAGTACCAAGAACTGGGGGCTTGCTTAAGCCCATATAGAGCTTTCTTTAGCTTGCAATCATGGGACTCCTTCCCATGCACCACAAATCCTTTAGGATGCTGAATATAAATATCTTCCTCAACCTCACCATTGAGGAAGGCTATCTTCACATCCATCTCATGAAGTTTCCATCCTAGAACAGATGCAAGTGCAATCATTGCTCGGATTGTGGTGTACCTTGCCATGGGGGAAAATGTATCATCATAATCGAAGCCTTATTTATGAGGGAAAACTTTGGCAATGAGTATGGATTTATACTTCTCAATGCTACAATCCACAACATGCTTTATCTTGTAAATCCATCTGGAAGTCGCAATGGACTTCCCATCAAGTTTGAGAACAACCTCCCAAACATCATTCTTCATTATAGAGTTGTACTCTTATGTCATTGCATCCTTCCAAACTTGTTTCTTTGTAGCTTCTTCATATGAGTAGGGTTCTGAATCACTGATGTGACTCATCAGTGCAACATACCCTGAATATCTGTCAGGTTTCTTGCACTCTCTGGATGAGCTTGCTGGTGCTCCATGTTTCTCTGCATTTTGTAAGATGTCTCAGCACCAAGCATATCTTATTTTAGCAAGAGATTCATTAGGTGACCTCTTAAAAATTTCTACTAGTTCTTCAGGATCTAGCGAATCTGAGGCATCTTATGGTTTCTCCCTCTCAAAATATGAAGGGGTAGAATTAGAATCGGGATCCTCCATCTCTTTCGATATTTTGAAAGTAGCTTCCTCATGGAAGGTAATATCTTGACTGACTTCAATGTGTCTCTCACTAGATACATGTTACACCAAAATCTCGTCATCATTAGTTATGTTCCCTCCATATGCCCTGATCCCTAAAGTGCCTGGGATAAACCATAAGAAGAAAGGTTGTCGTTGTTACTTTTAACCGTATGTAGTCACCCCGACACGCCCTGCCCTCTAGCAAGGTGCATTAGTTCCAAGGTGATGCACTTTGCACCTTATCAGAGTGCGTCGATGATGCAGTATTCCCTTGTACAAGGTGCATTGATACCCCTTTGGTGCATGTTTCCCTTGTGCAAGGTGCATCGCTGTTGGTTAAATTGGATAAAGAGAAGCTTTGGGCGACTTCTCGAAGCTTGGAAGGCGTGGAGACCTATCCCTACTTATCTGGAAAGGTGGCATTCAATCCCCTTGTCTAGTGGGAGGTTTCCTTAAGCCTCTCCCCTAAATCCTAAACCTCTCTTATCCCTTTAGCCCTATATATGTGAACCCCCTCTCCATTGTTAGAGGAGGAAGGATAAAGTACCCATATGCTGGTGGAATTTGGCCAGGATATCCTCTCCATCCATAGGAGGCTAGAAGGATTTTATCTTTTGAGGAAAGATAATTTGAGTTGGAGTAATAACATCAAGGCATCGATTGTAACTCTCTACTTTGTATTTGCTGCAAATTACATTTAATATAAATATATTTTCATAAACTTGTTATGTTTTATAATGATGTTTAGGGTTGGATTCTTTGACCGTTGATATAGTTAGATTCATAATCACATGCTTTCATATTGTTCATTTGTTTTGACTTGCTCCTTCTTGTTTTGTAGCCGGAGATCGAAGAACTAGGAGTAGATCAAACGCGAAGAAAGGAATTGCATTTATGTGGTAACTCACTTTCAGATCTACCTTGCAGTTTAATCTAACTAGGAAATATAATTATGTTATGTACTCGTTTTGTTCTAGATCTAAACCATTTAGACTAGAGAGATCAATTTTTGTCTACATTAACAGATTGTCTATAAACAAAAATGGCGACCATACTGTGGAGCTTCTGATCGTACGGTTGTGCATTAGACAACAAGGTACTTCACGTACTCAATAGTATATCAGAAGGCTCCTATCGTACGGTTGTGCATTAGACATCACCACTACAAATTGGAGCTCCCACGTACCTTGAGTATATCAGGAGACCCCATTAGGATTCCTAGAACCATTTGAGTAAACCTTTTGACCGTCTTGTTGTTGCAATACACCGAGAACATCACTCGGGGAGATTACTACGCACGTACTGTTAGGTAGTCGGGTTATATGACCAAGGGTACGATCCCAATCTTCCTTGGTTAGTGCTCTAAATAATTGGGTTGAGTATAATTGTTGGACTCTACAGTATATCGCGAGTTGTGACAGCTTGAGACACCCGTGAGGATCCATCTTTTACATCCCTCCTATTCACAAGTTTGCTTGTTGATTTTAGTTTGAGTAGCATTTCTTGTGTGTGATAATTAGAAGGAATTAGAGAGTTTAGATATGGCAACCTCTTATGGGACTACCAATCAAGAGGTCCCTTTTCAAGGGGCACCTTTTGTATTTCCTGCAGTTGGAGATATTGGTCCTCCCTTTATTGCCACTTTAAATATTCTTGGATTAACCATAGGATTACCAGTATGGTTATTTAATATGGTGATTCTAGTTGTACCCAATGTTCCAAATTTTAACTCTCCACCATGAGAGTGTCAATCCCAAACTGATCCTTCCCTTCTTCGATTGATGTATCTTCTTCCGTTTATTCTTCCTCGCCCAATCAAAGCAGTAGTGTTAGTAATCAGGAGGATAAGAAGAATAAGAAAAGGAAGATAAAGAAGAAGAAGGAAAAGAAAGATACCAAGCATCAACCATACTCCTCCGATGGCACTCATCCTATTCGAACACCTCGTAGACCCAAGTTCCCTTGCAAGCTTTGCAAGGGTGATCAACTTCTCAAGGATTGTCCTGGTCTTTCCAAAGTATTGGAAGAATGGTCTAAAGCCTCCAAACCACCTATATCTCACCGTATGGACACCATAATGTTGATACGCCATCAATCGGTGAATCCATGGTTAAGGGTCAGAAAGGTAAAGTCAAGAATCCTTGTTTTTTATGCAAGGGAATCCACCTTACTTACCTTTGTCCACGCATGGATGAAGCTTCAAATTGTTGAAAGACATTATTGTATATCAGAAACAGCTTCCAACTGGATATCATAAGTTGTCCCTTGAACCCCCATTATTTGATGCAGTGGTCGATCTAGCTCCATCCTCGGTCGATCTTACTCTTTCTTCACAGAGTGAAGCTGAAGTGGTCAAGTCAATGCCATCTTCGCTTGATCCCACTCTTTCATCAGAGAATTCCTAGACTGAGGTAGTCACCATGACACAATCTTCATCTCATTCAGGTTAGAGTGAATTGAAAACTGCTGATGTTTTCCTAGTTAGTTCAAATTGTTCTAGGCAAGGGGAAATCCTGTCCATTTCCACAAGACCTCCTCCAAGCACTAAGGTCATTTCCTTCGATTGGAATAATCTAACAAAATATTGTCTTCCTTCAAGTGTTCCTTTCCAGATATATGTAGGAGTGATCCATATGGATTATAGGTGGCCACTCACCTATTCCACTAGCTCAAAATAGTTTTTCATTCTGGCAGTTTTCTTATAATTTTTCTACGTCATTTTTTCGGGTCTTAAACTTCCAGGGCCGTTTTGAGGCCCTAAATGAAGTTTTTTGGCGATTTGGGGGGCCAAATGGTTGCCAATGACATGTGATTGGTACTAGTCGAAAGTTATAAATATTGGATAGACCTTTCTAACGGGCTACCGAGTGCCCCAAACGAAGATCGTATGCAAAAGTTATGACCCTAGGAAGTTGATTGTTCAACTAACCACCTTGGGGCCACAAACTTTATGATGGTTCATCTTCTAGGGTTAGGTTTTTGGATGTTTGTGATTCTTTCCCTTGTGCTTATGATAAATAGGTCCTTTTGGCCTCTTTTTGTATTCAACTTGTCATGAATGAGCGTAGACGCCACATCTCTTCTCAGAGATATAACTACCACCATTCTAGATGATTTTATTTTACAGTTTGTTCTATTTCATTCATTTAATAGAATCTGAGTTTGCTGTATCGCTGTGTTTTTTTCCATATACCTGTGTATGTGAATATATATATATATATATATATATATATATATATACACACATATATATGCTCTTTCATTTCGTTCTCACATAAATCTGGATCAAGGAGTTTCTGATAAGGAAATATTTCACACTATAGTTGATGAGGGAGCTTCTGTTAGTATTTTTTCCTCAACTACTTGGCAAGCTATAGGTTCTCCTCAGCTTGTGCCAGTCACTGAACATATATTGGCTTTTAATAGAAGGCCTACTGGACCTTTGGGGATCCTTCCGCAATTACCTATCACCTTAGGAGGGAAAACTATCTGTATTGATGTTATGGTAGTCTAAGGTCTCTTATATTTTAATCTTCTCCTTGGACGTGATTATGTCTATGCTATGAAAGCTGTAGTGTCCACACTCTTTCGAGTGATGTATTTTCGCTATGACAGGAGGATCGTGACCATTGATCAGCTTTCCTTTGTGACACCGAATCATCGCATGACTACCAGTCATCAAACTTCCCTGAATGTTCCACATATTTTAGTGGTTTCTTCCCTTTAGGGATGAGGGGCATGTTTATAGCCTCTGGAAATCATGCTGGAGTTACCCCCCTAGATTCTTATGCTGGGGGACACACTACCAACCTCTGGATATCATGTTGGGTAGGAACTAGTTCCAAGCATAGTTTACCTTTGGTTTCAAGCTTGTGTAAAAATGAAACCAGTAATGAGCATAGTTTTTTTCCTGTGTCAATCTCATTAAAAAATGAAACAGATAACCATGAGCATAGTTCCCTTTCTACGTCAAGCTCGTTCAAAAATGAAATAGGTTACCACAAGCATAGTTCTATTCCTGTGTCAAGCTTGTTAAAAAATAAAATGGGTTCCTTCAAGCATAGTTATTGTCTATTTTAATCTTTTGTAAAAATGAAATAGACCTTCCTCCCATTGAGTCAAGTCTCCCACCAGATTTAGGACTTGAACCTTCATTTCATCTGCCTGTGTCACTTGATCCTCATTCTTCCTACCCCTTTGGTGAACACTTTCCTATTAGTATCCAAGCATTTAATTAGGTTAGGAAGAAGAGTAGTTAGACAAAACCAATCTTGGGGGGCATGCTAATCCACTAGCAATCATGATGGGGGCATCTACCAACCTCTGGATATCATGTTGGGAAGGAACTTGTCAATGGGCCTTATCCCAAGCATAGTTCATTTTCTGTTGCAAGCTCGTTAAAAAATGAAGCAAATACCATGATCATTATTCCAACCTATCTTCGAGATCCTTAAAAACAATAAGATAGTGTTGAGCTTACTTTTTCCACTTTTTCATGCTCTGGTTAATTAGATGAAAAATATGTGTTTAGTGTTGAGCTTACTTTTTCCACTTTTTTGTGCTCTGGTTAAAAACGTGAAAAATATGTGTTGAGCTTACTTTTTCCTTTTTCGTGCTCTGGATTCAAACATGAAAAATATTCTGAGCGCTTTTGATACCATGGTCGTGCTCATTAAAAACCAAGTAAAAAGGTACCGAGTTACATTTTATCACTTTTTTCGGGCTTGTATAACTCCCACGAAAAAGGAACCCCTCAGAGTTCCTCTTTAAGCTCTTTTCAAACTCCCTAAATATGAAAATATCGCCAAGCGAACTTGATTCCTTCATGCTTGTAAAAGTATTTGAAAGATCGTCTCCCTGGTGATAAATTACCCCTTTTTCGGACCAGGAGGATTATTTCTGAAAAAGGAGCACTTCAGTTAATCATGACTGGAAGATTTCTCTCTCATATCATTTTATCCTTTTTTGGATTAGGAGACTAACTTTTACGAAAAAAGAACCATCTAGAGTATTCTTTAGTTCTTTCCAGACTCTCTAAATATGAAATTACGCTGAGTTTTTCTTCTCTAGAATCGTTAAAATTTGACATCGAAGGGCCCTTTTTGGGACAAACCCCTCCTATCTCAGGTTCATAAAACATATGAGATCAGACTCGTCTGAAGGATGACCTATACCGAGCATCTATTACCCTCCTCAAGCTTGTTAAAAAAAAAGAGGTACTCATCAATCATGATGGGGATAAGGAAAGAGTTTGTATTTCATTGTAGTTATGGCAATACTTAGTCACTCTTGAAGATGGCACTCGTTTTCATATGCATTCAAACACTTGGGTAATCTGCTTGTCTTCGAGTCCAGCCCATACCATGAGTCTTTTCACTCTTTTGAGTCATTCAAAGAATGCTTCCATCATTAGTTGCATTAGGTGTCGGTGTCATTCTCATCATGTCAATGCTTCCAAGTCATTCCATTTCCATGTTCAAGGGAGGTCTGTTCATCGAGTCACTCTCTGAGATCATCTTACCTTCTATCATGTTGGTAGTTCCTGAGTCAGTCTCAAGTGTCACTCTACAGTCTGATCTACTCTAGAAATATTTGATCCTGTTTCGTGTTGATGATGGGGGAAACATCATGGCCCTCCTTCGACCAATTTATCCTTTTCGACTTCAACACATCATCTGAGGATTAAACCTAGAAACCAATCAAGTACCTTGGGCCTGCATGCCTTAATGGTAGGTTACCTCACTTTCAACATGAGTTCACATTATTGAATTTTGTTTGAAATATTCCATCGAGTGTTCAACCTCAGCTCATTGTTTCACATTCGATGGTATGTACTATGATACCTTGGGAATCATTGACATCAATGGTGATTTCCCTCGCACTTGTTAATGGTATACATCAATGACTAGTAATCAAGTGGTTTCTACCATGTTTGACTTCAAGACATTGTAATCACATGGTTAGATTCATATCATTGCTGGTTCGTCTTGAAGACCCTGGGTTAAATCATGTATCTTACTCAGGTTGCGATGGATATTTTTTGAGTCACATTACATGGATCCACTTTTGTATTGGTCGTGGTTGTGTTATCATCTCATCATGGATCTACGATTGTGTCTAGTAGCCATGATTGTGTTCAGTCATTCTTTACTATCATGGATCTGCAATATTTTGGTCGGCAACCATGTTATGAGCCACTTTGAGACATATATCTCAGATTTAGTTGTACTGCAGGAGTTTGTTCCAACCAATGATCCTTGCCTCAATCCTTCATATTGCAAATCATTTCACCTGTCCTATTGTTCTAGATTCATGCTTTGGGGGGCATTCTATTACACCAAAATCTCGTCATCATGAGTTATGTGTCCTTTGTATGCCCCGATCCCTAAAGTGCATGGGATAAACCATCAGAAGAAATGTTGTTGTTGTTCCTTTTAACCTTATGTGGTCACCCTGACACGCCTTGCCCTCTAGCAAGGTGCGTCAGTTCCAAGGTGATGCAATCTGCACCTTAGTAGAGTGCGTCGATGATGCAACATTCCATTGTAAAAGGTGCATTGATCCCCCTTTGGTGCATGTTTCCCTTGTACAAGGTGCATCGCTGTTGGTTAAATTGGATAAAGAGAAGCTTTAGGTGACTTCTCGAAGCTTGGATGGCGTGGAGACCTATCCCTACTTATCTGGAAAGGTGGCATTCGATCCCCTTGTCTAGTGGGATGATCCCTTAAGCCTCTCCCCTAAATCCTCAACCTCTCTTATCCCTTTAGCCCTATATATATGAACCCCCTCTCCATTGTTAGAGGATGAAGGATAAAGTACCCATATGATGGTGGAATTTGGTCAGGATATCCTCTTCATCCATAGGAGGCTAGAAGGATTTGATATTTTGAGGCAAGATCATTTGAGTTGGAGTAATAACGTCAAGGCATCAGTTGTAACTCTCTACTTTGTATTTGCTGAAAATTACATTTAATATAAATATCTTTCCATAAACTTCTTATGTTTTATAATGATGTTTAGGATTGGATTCTTTGACCGTTGATCTAGTTAGATTCATAATCATATGCTTTCGTATTGTTCATTTGTTTCCACTTGCTCCTTATTATTTTACAGTCGAAGATCGAGGAAATGGGAGTAGATCAAACGAGAATAAAGGAATTGCATTTATGAAGTAACTCACTTTCATATCTACCTTGCAGTTTAATCTAACTAGGAAAGATAATTATGTTATTTACTCTTTTTTTTTTTGGATCTAAACTATTTAGACTAGAGAGATCAGTTTTTGTCCACATTAACAGATTGTCTATAAATAGTACATATATTCGGTATGCTTTGGATGACTTGCTATAATCCACAAAGGTGAATTTCTTTCTAGAAGGATCCATCTTTGTTCTCTTTTCTTTCAGTACATGAATGTATATTGGGATCCCGAAGATTCTCAAGTGTGAGATGTCTGGATTCTCACCAGTAAACACTTCTTCTGTTGTCTTCTCATATCGAATGGCATGAGGGATTCTATTCTAGATGTACACAACTATACGGGTGGATTCTACCTATAATAGACATATCTTGATCATGCATCATGGAATTTGCAACCTCACATATGGTTCTATTCTTTCTTTCGACAACCCCATTTTTCTGAGGGTTGTATGGTACTGTTAACTATATACATATTCATGCATCACTACATAGATCATTAAATGCACGTGAATCAAATTCACCTCCATTGTCATACCTTAACACATGGATGTGCTTTTCTTTTTTATTTTCATCTAGGGCTTTAAACTCTTTAAATTTGCTAAGAGTTTCACTTTTATCCTTCATGAAATAAATCCATGACTTCCTAGAAAAATCATTTATGAACAGTACATAATATAAGAAGCCACTCAGGGAGGGGGATGACATGGGACCGTATACTTTAGAATGTATTAAATCTAAAATCCCTTTAGATCTAGTAGAACTGCTATAATTTTTTTTTCTTAACATTCTTCCCAAGTGCATACCCCTGACATACACTATCATGCTCAAAATAAAATACATGCATACCTTTTACCATCTTTTGAAGTCATGGTAGTGATTTGTAGTGTAGGTGTCCAAGAATTTGATGCCATAGCTAACATGGACTGATAGTGTGGTGAATCATAGCTTGAATGTACTTCCCGGGTACCTTGTAGAGTCCTCCCTCTCGAACTCCAATCACAACAATGGATTCTAGGATTTTGTTCTTCTGCCATAAAAGTTCTTTGTTATCCATGAAGATAACTCAGGAGCCTTTTTATTCAAGAACTGAAACTGAGAGGAGGTTCTTATCCAAGCCTGAAACATATATAATGTCCTCCACATGTAGAATATCACCGGTGCTCAGCTGGAATGAGGTGGATCCAACTCCTTGGATAAAATAAGTTGAGTTGTCCCCCAACTCTACCATGCATGTGAATTCTTTCTCCTTTAGATCAGTGATGGAACTCTTGTAACCAGTCATATGTTTGGATGCACCACTGTCAATTAACCATGTGTCTACATTTGTGATGATGGATCCCTAAAGGGATGAGACAAGATAATACTCTCTTATTGTCTTCTTTTCTTCGGATGCATTCTTTTGAGTGATTTAATCTTCTATGGTGGTAGAAGCATGAAACTTTCCTTTCCGCTTTGCTCTGCAATCTCTTGATAAATGGCCTTTCTTGTTGCAATTGAAGCATCTAGATTTTGACTTGTCAAATCCTTTGCCTTCTTCTTTGGATGAGAGAACTTCTTTTGGAAGAAGGGTTTCTTTCCTTAGGCTTCATTCTTGCCGTGAGGGAAATATTTTCTTCTTTGATGCACACTGACTTTCTCTGGATTCACCTCTCCTCTTGGAGGAAATCATGCCACAACCTTTCAAAGTTAGGTTGTACCTCTCGTCCATTTATTCCAGCCAAGAATGTCTCCCATGAGGATGGGAGACCATCAATAGCGGTTTGAAGAGGATCATCCTCATCCACCACTACTCCAATACTAGCAAGCTGATCTCTTACTTGAGAGATATTGGAGAAAAAGGAGGCCACTATCTCATCCATATCCATCTTTAAGTTACGAATGTTATTCTTCAATTCCCTCTTTTGACTGTGGGCCTTCTTCTCATATAGACTAGTCAATGTATCATAACATTCTTTCGCGGTCTTCAATAGTGTGATCATGGGCATCAAGTTATCTTTTACCGAATCTTAGATGATCCATTTAGCCTTAGCTTGATTCTTCTTGAATTTGATGTGCCCTGCATTATATGTAGGCTCCTCCACCATAGAGGATACATAGCCATCCAAGTCATGTTCCTTTGGGATGTTTAGAATCCTTTCCTTCCAAGTGTTGAAGTTTGAGGTGCCCTCAAGACGGTCTTCCAGTCGTACAGAGACTCATGCCATAGTCTTCAAATCTTGTGCTCAACTTCTCAGGATCAGTGTAGGCTCTAGATGGCATGCAAAACTGAGCTCCTTCACGCCTTGAGATATGATACCATGTTGAAATTTGGTTGAGCTTTGATATTTAATTCTTTTAGATGCAAAGAATTGAAGCAATGATACAATTCATTCAATGAAATTCATACAACCATAACACAAGATATACCATGGGGAAAATCCTCGAAATTATGAGAACAAAAACCCCAACATTTCTTCTCAGTATAATAGTAGAGAATGATTTCTTTTACAACATAGCAGATTTCTTTCAGAAGATAAGAGATCACCAAACTTCTTGGTGAAGATACATAAGAAAATAGAGAAGAGAGATCAATCAGATGTGTACTCAACACAACAATAACAAGCACGAACAATACCCTGCACAAAGAGAAGCGCCCTGCCTTCAATGGAGAAGAGAATTCACCTCACACTGGATTCAACAATATGGTATATCATATTTATACATTATTCTCTTCTATTCTTAACTTCTAACTTTAGGATTAACTCACCCTCAAACTAGATGTATTATTGTTGCATGGAGTGGTGTGCCCCACTTCTCATGCAGTGCTTCATCTCACTGAGATGCCACTTAGGATGAACTCGCCTCTTAACTGGAATCTTGCCCACTTAGTTAAGTGGATAACTTAAGTGTCGACATGCAAGTGTCACAATTCACATGTCATATTTTAGTTTAACATAAGTGTCCTCATGCAATAACACTTAGTTAACTAGATCTTCTTTGTTGTCATTTGGCTAACTCTCTTTAACTGAAGTGTCGTCTTTTAGTTTAACTAAAGTGAAAATACTTTAGTTTACTAGTCCCTTTTATTTAACACTTAGTTAACTGAAAATCATGCTGATTGATTTACTTGAAGTGACCACTGTGAGTTCCTTAGTTTACTGAGACACATCTTTAACTGAAGCATTGATACTTAATTGAAGCTTTAATAATTTGAGTTCTCTTTAATTAGCCGAAGTGTCTGCATGGGAAGTTTTGAATTCTCTTGATCTCTATGCTTTATCTTTTATTTATTTATCTCTTACTGCATGGTCAATATGTGCTAACTTTAATTATCCATCACATTACATTATACTAAGAAGAATTATCTGATGCCATGATCATATGCTAAGTAATTCACTTTAGAGGTTATCAATCTGTAAGGAGAACTTAATAACAATATGGTGATCATGGTTAATAATATATCACACAACATTAAATGCTTTTAACAAGTAAAGCATGACCTTTATACGGAAGGTCCACCTGTAATGTCCCCATTTTGACCCCTTTTGTATAAAATCGTAAATGATGTGAATATTGTAATTTAATCATGGTGAGGAGCTCAAGGCCAAGGCCCCACCGTTGATTTAGCATTTTGTATCGGCAATTAAAAATAGATGCCTATGGTTCTTGTGCGAGATGGGCACAATGTAAATAAGACACCATGTAAATACGATTTTTTAATGGAAAAACCCACAACCGGCTATGCAATGCAACAAAAGAGATAGGGCATGATTCTACAAGGAAAAGGGAGGGAAATTATTCAAACCCTTGAGCCAATGGTATTAAACCATGTGTCAATGAGGAAACCCATAAACCACCAACTACCCATTTTGTCTCATGCACCCAATCATTTAATTCTTCCAAGAAATTGGTTAAGGTAGTTAATGCCTTGGGAATGAGGGAGTATGGCAGCCAATTTCGTGCATGGGCAAGCCATCAACCTGGAAATTTGTGTTTTTGCTTATGGGGCAAGAAAACACCCACGAAATGGTGCCCAAAGCCATGGGGAATGGGCAGTCTTCACTCATTCACGCAGATAGAGAAGGCTGGGAGTTACAGTCACATTTTTGGAGCAAAAACGCAGGGCTCTCCCTACCCAAAAACCTGTTTTTGGTTTTGGATAGTAGCTGGGAAGAAGGGGCTGCGATTTGGGACTGTAGGGAGTTCGTTTTGTCCCCGATTTGCCATGGGCGTTTTTCCTAAAAACGTTTTCTGCTACCTGGGGTTTTCTCCAAACCTCCATTGCTCATTTTTAACCTTCCCACATTTTTCTGAAGCCTAGGGGATCTTTTTCATGCTTGTCACTATACAAACGATTTTCATTATGCCCATAATTGTGTTCTGTTGTTGTGTGCATCCTCATTTTGGTTTGAACCTGTGAATTGAAGTTTTGGAGTGGTAGTGGACAGAAGTAGCTTGATAAACCTAGTGGGGGAGACAACCTCTCAAGAAGATCAAGAGGGCTTTGGTTACTCTTCTATGCATACCCTGAGAGCACTAGATAGGGAAGGTATGGCTTGAGGGACTGTATAGCAGAGAAAAGAATACTTCTTTGTGATGGGTGTGTAGGTATTGTGGGTGCCAAGCTAGATAGATCTTGCAAGGTTATCCCTGGCTCTGTGCTGGATCTCACTAGCTTAGCAACTCTTCCTTTCCATCTCCTAGCAGCCTGATAAACCCAATTGTAGATTGGCTTGGCTCATTTTGGTGTATGCTTGGCTATGTGTGAGTCTGCTGTTCCCTGGTTCCTTGTAGAGATCATGCCCAGCTCGGGGGTGGCAGTGGTGCTGAGAGATTGAGGAGCACACTGGCCTACGGTTGGGTGGAACGTTGCAGTTGCATAGCCAGTTGCGTGGGACTACCTTATTGAGATAAGTATTCTCTTTTGTAAATTGGCAATTATCATTTGATGAATATTTTGAATGTATCATGGATCTGCTAATAAAATTGCTTCCGCTGTGTATTCAAATGATTATGCATTTCCTTATGATCTTTTATAATTCTGCAGAGGTCTTTATTTAATGACTGTCACAGAATTCTGAATGTATGTTAGATATTCAACAGGATTTATTTAATCTCAGTTGTGTTTCTATAGTATGCACATATACAGTTCTTTGTATCAATGAGTTTAATTCAATGAATAAGGGGATAATTGCCCAGATTGAGCACCATGTCCTCTCTATCATGCTGATATGGTAGGAGGGGACACTACACCACCTCTATACGGGAGGTCCATCTCATGGATACCTTTATACAGAAGGTTCACATGATAATCATGACTTGATACACACAAGTTCGGAGTCTTTTCCAACAAGAATTTACAACATCATTTACTTTGATCAATTACCTCTATACGGGAGGAATAACCTTTACACGGGAGGAAATCAAAGTGCTCACCTCTATATGGGAGGATCAATCTTGTCTACACAAGATTGGTTTGGAGTATGTCTCCTGATGTTGTATATTTAACACTTTCCTCTTCATTAGCGCCTTCAAATATGAATTTTTCTCATGATCCATTATCACATGAGGTTCCTCCACAACACTACGAATGTATTCATCCATATGAATATGATTTATAATGGTATTGGAGTAAAAATGTATCGCTCCCAACTCCATACAAAACTGCTCTTCAAAATTGAAAGGAAGGAATATATAACAAGCAAAACTCTTACCTTATTTTGTTCCCAACATCATGCTAGATTCAGCCACAAGATTCTTCATCCAGTCTATGGATGCATGTGCAATGGGAGTACCAAATTGCTGTCATGAATATCCTTGCCGATGCTCACATATGAAGGCAACAATTCTAAGATAGAGACAAGGAACATATCCTTTCTCATGCTCCTCCAACTTTAATCTAGTCACCCATAGGGGCAACTCATAATATTCCTTGAGTAAAATGATTGTTTTGAAAATATTCTCCACATCTATTAACCCATCCAAGTGAGTCAAGCATGCCTCCCATGTTCTTCTATGTGTATTGGAAGGTTCATATGGAAGCCATATGAACTTTTGTTTCTCCTCATAATATTGCATGATGAAAAATGTGTCCATTAATCTCCTACTAATACAAGCTAGATTGGTGCATCCTTGGGTCTCCATTTCTATGATGTACTTATCTACCCAATCCATGGATAAATAAATAATTTTGCATGCTAATTCGGATGGCATCTCCTCAAGCAAGTTATCACTATCCTTTTGCATCCCATTAAGTGTTTGATCAAAGTCTTCTATGTCCTCCTGGTGTGAAGAAATTTCTCTACAATAAAAATCCATGTCATTGCTTCCTTCAAGCACTTGTATCACTGAATAGTCCTCATGATCACCATGTGTATGAGATCCCTTCAAAGCATGATGTGCATAATCATACACACACCTAGGATCACTAGTGGTTCTGGAAAAGGAATGTGAATCTCCCTTCATAGACACCTACAAATTAGAATTTTACCCATGTTCCACCATCACATGAGGATTCTCCTTTAATTCATGAATGCAATCAACCATATGGGATTGGATGTCTGAAATGTAGGAGGTGGAATGTGATCTCTCCAGCTTCTCATGAAGCTGCTCAATCTAAATTTCAGATTTTTGAATTGCACTTTGAGTACTCTTCAAAGAATATTGGGTGGAATCCAACTCAAGATGAGTTTTCCAATCTCTTCTACATCCCTCAAAGATGAACCATGATACATCCCCACAAGATAGAGCAAATGATCTCTATCAGAAAGCAAATGAAAAAATTGACCTTTGATGTTTGTCATTGCTTCTTGAATGGCCTCCAAGTCTTCAATAGAATATGGCTCTTCCATTGATGTAGCTCTCCAACAAGAATTTGAAACCAATGTAATAGTGTCATGCAAAACGCTCAAGGCCTCATGGATATTCCTTTCACTCATATTCAAAGGTCCTACAAGAAATGGTGGATCTTGAGGATAAACATACTCTTCTTCCTTCTTTGGATCAACTTCTTGATGAAGCTCAAGTGGTGACTAGGAAGCTGATCCTTGTCTTTCTTCCTTTGCTGCAAGATATTCTTTTTCATGCTCATGAGAAACTCCTCCTGCAGCAGGATGTTCAAAATCGATCTCTATGTCACCAACATAGAGACTCATGCATCCTTCAGTAGATGCTCTTCTATCCATGTCTATAATGTCTAGATCTTCTTTTGCACAACCTTCTGCTTCATTGCAAACATCTTGCAATGTCTTTAGTTCTTCTTCATAGATATTTTATTCTGCTTCACCACCTACAGGACTAGGTGGTTCATGGATCTCCTCAATGATGGTAGATGGTTGATTGGTACTTTTTTTTCTCGTTCAAATGAATTGATGCATCTTGCTCCCCGGTTGTCTTAGAATCAGGATTCTTGGAGACTTTGTTTGAAGAGAATAGAAAAAGTCTCTTCGTACTAGAAACAATGGCATCCAATGAGGCTTCACTTTCGATTCCTCTTTCTTCTTCTTTGCTTGGAGTAGTAGTATAAATTGATTTGCTTCTCTTCAATGATTCATCATATGCATTCTTAGGCCAAAATCCATACGTGTAATAAATATATTCTTTGAAAGAAAGAGATTTACGTATCTCTTCCCTTAAAGCAAGATACTCCTGATAGCAACGAGGCATGTTTTCACATGCTTCTATCATCTTTGATAAATCTTTCTTAGGATTGGCCATTGGTGGTTCATCCCTTTGGTATTTATTGTCCATTTGGTCACTAAAGTAACCATCCTCATCTCGCGGTAATCTTCCATCTATGTAGATGATTTATTCTTCTTCATCCCATTCAAAATATTCTTCACTGAACATGGAAATGGTTGCAAATTATTCAATTTGAGAGCCTTATTTCCATAGGAGTAGAGGAAACAGAGGAGTAGAGGTAAACACAACTGTCGACATACATTACAACAGGTCGGGAGGGGACCCTAGTCGACAGGCCGACTTAGGCTCCTCCAACATCTCCCCCACCTTAAAATCTTTCTTCATCTCGAAGAAACGAGGAGATGCAAAATTACTGTACCAAATTATGTAAAACTGTTACTGTGATGCGTGACTGGAACTGGGTGTAGTTTGCTACTAGACTCAAACCTCAACGATGGCTTCCATCGAAATGGATAGCTGGTGCTAGAATTCTTCCCATGTGAGCAACGTATTTTGAATTGCAATAGTCAGTGTGGTGAGGCTCGACATATTTGCTATTTTCTCTTGCGTCGACTTGTTTTGTAAATGAATTAAGTCAGGAATATTTGCATTGACTGATCTTGTCATTAGCAGCTGCAAGTAATCTTTGAAGATGCAGTTGGATTTGTTCAAATTTAAGGAGGCTAGGTCGGTCCTGACTTATCCACTGTTATTCCCTTTTTTCTAATTTATCAAGATTTATATTTTCCATGATAATTTGGTCTTCAATAGTTTGAATCAGGGTGTTGTCGGCTACCTGTCATGGCTGATGGAGATCATTAATTAGCTTGCACGTATCCCGCATTTCTCTAAATACATTTCCATAATGAGTATACCAGTGGCGGAGGACATCGGCAACTGCAGATGCCTGATCATTATACTTGATTAATTGGTTGTGCGCTGAGGTGAACAGTTCATATTGTGATGATAACAAGGAAGATGTATCTGTAGCCTGCTCTTGTCGGTCCTTGTTGAGTTCATCCTGTAATGTCGACACGACAGATTGGAATAATTGAAATGCTTTGTCGAGGGTACTGGTCGTGTCAGAACTCACTGGAAGCGGGATGATTTGTTGGGATAAGTCTTGACACTTAGCCAAAAATAATATTTGATCCTCATGTAGTTTGTGGGCACATTATTCTTCTTCCAGTCGTTTATGCCTTTGTTATCTATTGATTGCATTGGTAAGAAGGTTGATCTTTGCTTGCGTTGCCTACTGTGGGTTATATGTTGAAATAGGCCCGAACTGATCAAGATGCACAGATAGATGACTCTCTTGATGAATGTAGTCAAGATGCTTCTGTTGTCTCTATTGCTGCTGCTCTTTTTATTGTCAGCATTTTTCTTTGCGCCACGACTTCTTGTTCTGGCCCTATGACTTGTTTGTAGCCCCAGTCTGCTGTACTGTGTGTTCTTCCTTGACCATTGCTGCATTGACCTGTTTTGATGCGGCCAACTTAGTTTCTACTGTTGTGGCTTCTTCGACTGGTGTTGCTTGTTCCTGAATTAGTGGTACTGTTGAATTTGTAACGGTTCCGCTGGTAGGGGAAGGGGATGACACACTAGTGACAACTTGGATGGTTGGTGGCGACGGAGGGTTTTCGTTGACTGGGGAAGGAGGGGAAGGAATGGGGCTGCCAGACAGATCCAAACTAACTATGGGTGACAAGACTTCAGGGATCATATTCTTGATTTCATCAAGGACTTCAAGTTCTGATAGAATCTTTGGTGGTTCGTCAGAGAGATGGGGGATCTTCGACCAACGGGTTAACTGGGAATGGAATAAAAGATGAATTTTGTTGGGAGAAAATAGGACTGTTTGGGTCAGGGTTTATTTGGAGTTGAGTGATGTGCATGCCGACCACTTATGATGTTAAATTTTCTTGAAGGGATGGTACGTTGGTTAAGGTAATACCGGGAGGGGCAGAGTCAGTTGGTAAACTAATGTCGGTGAGGACTGGCTTCTTAGCGACTAACTCTCACCATAGTGGAAAAATAGTAGGAAGTTGGGATATGAATTGATTAAGATCGTTGTTAGCTTGAATATTTTTTCAAAGGGGGATGGGAAGGGTCTGCACAATATTTGGAATGTGAAGTGATGCTGAAGGTGCAGGTGGAGTGGGTGCTAGGGGTGTGGAGAGATTTGTGTACTCCATCACAATGGTCAGAGATGGTGGAGGGGTACTTTCTGTTAGGTCGACATGAGGTTCGACTGTTAGCTTGAATTTATTTTTGAAGGGTGGTTGGATACGGAGTTGTTCTGCCTCTAGAAATTTCTTGAATTGTTCTTCTACAGATACTTTATTCTTCATTGCATCATCCAAGATTTATGTAGCGCTCTCGAACAGTTTGGATTTGTCCTCGTCAGTCAACTCTTTGATAATCATCTTTCTTTTCCCCTTTCTTTGTATGTTAGTGTCCATTTTTTGTCGTGCTTGTGACAACAAGTTTGCTATCCGTCGAACATTTTCTTTGGTAAGAGCATACTCAGGTTGTCGAACTGAGTACTTTCGTCGGAATGTTTAGCTGTGTCGGGGGGAACTTGATGTGCTGAAAGAGTAATTTCTAGCGGATTAGTCTCAGCAGCTAGTTCAGTCTGGAAAGTGAAATTTATCATATAACGTTGGCTTTCATACTCTTCTTCTTTCTCTGCATTTGTCAGAGGTTCGAATATGGGTATGTCGGCTTTGCGTTCCTGGGGTGGGATTATCAATTTTGTATTCGACTTCCTGCTTAGCTCTGTGAATATTTCTTCGAAAAAGGGGTAATAGTCGAGAGGTTCTTCCGCACTAGCTGCACCCTGTAAGTTCCAGATCGATTGATAGTCGAGTGCCAGTTGGATATGCACTTTCGGGGGTAGACTTCTTCGAACATTCCGGATGCACCCTCCATCTGGTCAACTTCATTTTGAGATTTTGGAACCAAACCTCCAGCCAGATCTTGACTGTCGATGGTCCTAGCCGACTTCCTACGTGCGTAAAGCAACATGATTTTTACAACAAGGCATGCCTTCTACTGTGAAGTCCTTATTTCCAGTCGGCCTAAGGTGTGTCGTGGAAATCCAAATGATTAAGGATGGGTATCGAATACCTACACCCTCTTCTTGGCACTTGAAGCACATATTATTGATTATGTCGGCCAAATAATCATCCCATTTATACACTTTGCCTCTCGCTTCCATGCTCATAACCACCTATAACATGTCGATTTTGAGATCCAAACCTCGACTAGAACTTGAAAGGGAGGTCGAAACGATTCTAGCAACTTTATTGTAGTTGGCATACTTAATGTTATTTACCACTAGACCTCTGGAATTTTTACCACCAAGGTGATCTGTGAATTCTTTAACCAATTTTGGTCTTTGCTGTGTAGGTACATCCTCTCCTTTGTTTGATAAGACCGTGATCTTGTAAATGATTTCGCCTTTTATTTTGACAGGAACATCGAAATAAAAATTCCCGTTGTGATACCTGTTGACAATAAATTGTGCTATGATGTCCTTTAATCCACCAAAATGTTCAATCGGGGGTGTGTGCATATAATGTAAGATTATGGCAGTCCGTATATTTTTAGCTTCATCCCTCCAGTGGCCGTTGTTTTGCAGACAATCTACCGAGAGCGGACTCAAGGCCTGATCTCCCTAGCTTAACATAAGTCTAGAAAAAATAGGACAGAACATAAAATACTTTCCTAGATCGTATAGAAATACAAATGAAAGAGTAGATTGTTTACCTTAGATTTGTAGATCCCTTTCTCCTTCGTTGATCCAATGCTCCAACGCTGCCAGATTGCAGGTAGCTAAACCTTGTTGAGCATGTAATAGACCACGAGAAGTGAAAGCATATATCTCATATTATAGATCTAAGCTAACAGTTAAGGAGGAAAGCTCTAAACATCATCAAGGAGACAACATTTATGGAAGGAAATTATATTAACTGTATTGAAAAGTGGAGAAGTACAATAGAAAAGAGGATTACAACCACTGCCTTAACATTGCAAGCTCCTTCTGACAAGCCATGCCAAAGATCCTAGAGAAAAGTGGATGGTCCCCAAGCTAGAGTGTTAGATCTGTTGGGATTAGTTTCACCAGCATAAGAGTACCATAGACTTCCTCCCCTTGGGATGGGAGTGAGCTTCATTTAAATAGGACTAAGTGGATAGGGTATGGATAGGATAGGTTGAGATATGATAGGAGAGGCTTAAGGGATCCTTCCAAGGTGTTAGGAATCGAGTGCCAGCTCTCTCAAGAGGTCAGGGATAGGGTCCCAAGTCAGCAAGCTTAGAGAAGGTGCTCGAAGGGCTATTTTTATCTATTAAATAACATCGGCACACCCTGCAATAGAGAAAGCTGCGACGTCGCATGCTGCATGAGTGCAACTTGCGACGACATCTCAAAACCTAGTACAAATGGGTACACATATTTCCAGGTCAATCACTTAATCAAGGTAACTCTAGGGGTGTATACACTAAATCTCATGATGGGAATATTTTAGGTGTAACATTCGTCTGATTCCTTTCCCCAAGTAAGATTGTCGCTCCAGTTTCTTCTCCAATGTGGTTCCAAAACCTTGGCATTCCGGATCAGTTGCAAACATGTTTCCAAAGGAGATTGGGCTTTCTCAAGTTCACGCACTTTAGATGCGATGGATCGAGTCATCATCTGGCCTTTCCTGGGTGCCATGGTCGACGCAAGGTTCTCTGGTTCAAGATCGGGTTTTGGTGGCTTTGAGTTCTGGTTCTCAAGCTCTCGACAAAAGAGTATCCAGGAATCCTTGAGCTCCAAATTTATAGCGGAATATTTTGGCACAGGGGAATGCGAAGTAGATGGCCGCATTAAAGACTGATTTGAAGAGGAAATTAAATGGGAATGACAGGTTGTCGGCGCCTCGATGGTTGCGTTCCGAATTTGCTATCCTACTGGTCATCCATCCCGACTACTTTTATCTGCCACTTCTACGTCGGAGGGACACCGATGTGTTTCTTTTGTGTTTTCATGTCGGCCAGAATTGTGCTGGAGAGGTCGATGGACACGTTCCTCTAGTTGGATAATTCTGTCCTATCGGTGCCTCTCATGTCGAAAGTCATGCGTCGGTCTCTTTTCACTTCAATCCTTGCTTTCACCAGTATTGATCGTCAGTCCCTTGTCATCCTGTGTTTGATATAACTTGCTTCTAGATGAATTGCTTATAACACTTTTCTCTCCAAGGTTGGTTACAATTGTTTTTTTTTGTTGGATGCGTCATGTCTTGTAGCGCTTAAGCTAGGTGCCATTAACAAGTTTCTTCAAAACACTACCTTGTAACGTCTTCATTCGGACTGAACCGTTGGATTTGATAGTTTCAACTATGTAAGGACCCATCCACTCTGTGTACAATTTCTTGGGCTTTCCCTTAACACATATATTATATAGCAAAGCTAAGTCACCAACTGATAGATTTTTCCGCTTGATGTTTCAATCGTGCCATGCTTTTTGTTGTTGTTTCTAAATCACTTGGTGCTCGATTGATATCTTTCGGGACTCGTCGAGCCTCGACAATTGAATAAAGTGCTCTTTTTGTGCATCTTCGACATCAATATGTAAAAATTATGCGATTCTTTGAGCTTGTCATCAAAAAGGCAAGGGGACGACTGCTTCTTTCCCATAGACAAGCGTGAAAGGTGTTTGGCCTGTCATTCTTTTATATGCCATTCTATATGCCCATAAAACAACATGTATTTGATCATCCCAGTTGTACTTATCCATGTTGCACATTTTCGTCAGTCCTTTGGTGAGTGTTTTAATGAATGCTTCGACGACGCCATTTGATTGTGGGTGATACACTGTGCTTATTTTATGCTCAATTGCAAACTCTTTTGTTAGTGCATCAATAGTTTTGTAGACAAACTGCGTACCTTGGTCACTGATTATGGTCAGTGGGCATCCAAATCGTGTAATGATATTCTCATAGATAAATTTAGTGTCCACTTCACTGGAACATGTTTCGACCGGTTCTGCTTCTGTCCATTTAGTGATGTATTCTACTGTAGTGATAATGTAACGTGCACATGTACATCTGCCAATTACTGGAAAAGGTCCAATAAAATCAATTTCCCATATCTCAAATGTTTGGCTTGGATTAACTGGAATCAAGGGAGTTTCTGTTCTTGACAGAGGTTGACCCATGCGTTGACATTTATCACATTTGTTTACAAAGTATCGATAGTCTTTGTGAACTGTCGGCCACCAAAGCCCAGCTTGCAGAATCTTTCTCCCTGTTATATCAGCATGGTAATGTCCTCCTTCCGGTCCGTAGTGTGCTTTCAAAATTATGCTCTGTCGCTCATGTTCAAGTGCAGACCGAAGCAATACATCATCTAGGCCAAGTTTGTACAGGAATCCATTGATCATACTATAAGGTGCAACTTTCATTGCAAGAATCTTCTTATTTTTCTCTGGCATTCCTTCCGGAGCTTGTCCATCCTCAAGAAATTGTGTGATCTCTGCAAGTTTTTGGGGGACAACTTCGATTCTAAACAAATGTGAGTCTGGAAGATCATCTTCTATACCCGTCGGCTCCTCTTCAGTATCAATTATTGACAAATGGTCTGTTCCAACATTCGCCTTCCCTGGTTGGATGATTACTTCAAATTCAAACTCCTGGAATAGTAATAGCCAGCGACATAACCTCCCATGATGCAATGGTTTATTGACTAAATACTTCAAGGCTTTATGGTCTGTGTATAATACAAATGGATTAGCCAATAAGTAATGTCAGTATTTCTGCAGTGCAAATACCATTCCTAATGCTTCTCTTTCTGTGGTAGAATAGTTCCTCTCTGCTTTGTTCAGCTTCCTGCTGCTGAATGCATTAGGGTAGTCCATTCCATCATCTCCAGGATGTGTTAGGATATCTCCAAATGCTATTTCGGATGCATCAATATGGACATGGAACTTAATCGACCAGTTTGGAAAACGTAGGATGGGTGCTTCGAAAAGTTTTCTCTTCAATATGTCGAATTGTGTATTGCACTCATCAGTCCACCTGTACTCTTGATTTTGTTTCAACAATTATTCTATCGGATATTTCATGTCGGAATAGTGTCTGATAAACTTTTTGTAATATCCCGTATGACCCAACAATATTTTCACTTGTTTAGGATTAACTAGGGGCTTCAAGTCGAGAATGATTTTTATTTTGGCATAGTCGACCTTGATGCCTTCTTTACAAACTACATGGCCCAGTAGTATTCAGATAGGAGTCACAAAGATGCACTTCTTTATGTTCAGCGACAAATGGATCTGTAGAAAATGTTTAAGCATTAACTGAATCCATTTACAATGGTCTCACAACATAGAGTAAATTGTCCAATCATCAAAATAAATAGCCATCGTTTTGTAGATGTACTCCTGGAAGGATTTGACGACAATACGAGAAAAGACCGCTAGTGCATTTGTTAGACCAAATGGCATGAATTTATAAGCGAACGAACCAAATTCACACACAAATGTGGTCTTATTTTGATCTTCTTTGGCTATAGGTACTTGGTTGTACCCGGAAAATCCATCCGTGAATGAATAACAATCGTGTCCTGCGACTTCGTTTATGATTTTGTCGACGAACGACGTAGGGAATAGGTCGGTGAGTGTTACTTTATTGAGTTCGCGAAAATCAACACAAATCCTCAGTTGTTTCGGGTCATGCTTCTTTGGATGAACCACCATTGGACTCGCCTACTCTGATTAATCAATGGGGTATATAATTCCGGCTTCAAGCATACTGTCAATCTTCTTCTTCACAATGTCTTCGTATTTATGCGCAGGTTTATACAGTTTTTTCTTTACCGGTTTGGCGTCTTGTCGGATGTCAATCTTCATTTCACCCATCTTTTGTACAAGTCCTTTCAAGTATTTATAGTCTCGTGCAAATACATCCTGAAATTCTTTAAGGAAGCTAGTGATTTCTGTAGTCTGCTCCTCATTCCAGTAGTCGCCAATTTTCACCATCTTAGGTCTTCTATCATTTGAAATATCAACTTCTTTGATTTTAACCTTTACGTCCATCCACTCCGGGGCGCGACTGTCATTGATTGGTCTCTCGCCTTCCTTCATCTGTGTGAATTGTGGCAGAAAATATTTTTCTGATAGTCTTTATGGCTCATCTTTTTCTGTAATCTCCATGTTAAAAACTGTTTTGACAGGCTTTGATGTAGCAGGGTGACATTCTCTCCACTAAAATATTTTTCAAGATGATTTTTTCGTCTCCAAGTGTAGTCGTGTCGAATGCTGGATCTCCTTTGACTGAATATTAAGGTAGGCAACTGTCTGTCAAACAATTTGCTTTTTTTATGCAGGTACAGTTTCTGTCGGCTACAAAAACTCTTTAATTTGGTTGCTCGCTTCTATCAACTGCTCCTCCTTCTGTGAAAACTGGAAGTCTTTGATGAAGTTTTATTTAAGTTATTTCAATATGAATGTATCTCCTCTTGCTTCCTCCATTTTATACCTTTTATTCGGCAAGTCGGTGAGTTTGCTTGGAAAGAGGTGTGGCCAAGCCCTTTCATCCTTGTATCCCAGTCTTTGCCATTCTTTTTCGCATCTGTCAGCGTGGGCCTCCGGATGTTGTCCTTGAGTGAAAGTTGGGATATTTTCCTAAGCTGTTAACTTCTTTCCTCCAAACCGTTCAACAAAATATGTCAACGCACTGGTCCATGTTTGGAGTCGGGATTGATGAGTATCCCACCATCTCGTATATTGTCCCGTGAAAGTCTCGACCAGACTCTGCAGTCTTCCTTGTTCATCGACATGTTTCGAAACTTCCTCGACATATGCTGTCGAAGATTGATGTTATTTATATCTCAGCGTAGCATGATGTGGAGGTTCAATCTTCACTGGTGCAAGAGTCAGATATTCATGAATTTTCTGTTCAAATATTTTTGGGATGGTCGAGATCGAGAAACACTTCTTGAGTTGTTTCTTTGAGATGGCTTTCACTGTCCAACATTCCTTTGCATGAAGATCGTAATTTCCATCTTCCAGTCATAAAGTTCAGCGTCAAAATTGTATCTGGATGAAGCAGGGTCTTCTAAATGGATTTCCCCCTGCGAATTTGGTTCAATATAATCTGCATTGTTGTCTATTCGATAGAGATTTATGATATCATTATCGTCCTCAACAGGTTCAGACCAAGGTTCTCCCTGATATGGGGAAATTGGTACTATTACTTTCTAACCGTTTCCTTTTAGTTTGATGCGACCCTTATCAAGTGATATGGAAGCCTTCATCTTTCAGCCCCATGATTAGCCAACTAGGGCTGGAAAGGAACTTGCGCCATCCTTTGGATTTATGATTTCAAAATCAATTTTTGTCTTTATGCCCTTAATTGATGTTTCCACTTCTCTCCAGACTCCAATTGGCTCAATGAGTCCTTGATCCGCGAGCTTTAGATAAAGGCCCGATTCCTGAAGTGTTGGTCGACCTAATTGGTCCCAAGTATCACAAGTCATGATATTGACTTGAGAACCAAAGTCGAGTACGACTTGTCAGGCGTGAGATCCCTATATCTCGAGGTCGACAAGTGGGTCGACATCGTTTTTGTCTTTTTGATTAAGTCGACAAATGTTTTTAGTTTGTCTTTGCACGACAGGTTTATTTTTGATTTTATGCAAAAAATCAATTAGTTTTCCCATAACTTCATCTTTAGAAATTAAATTAACCAATTCATTAATTACTTCGTGTCGACTTTCTTCATTGTCTTCCTATGCCGCTAAATCAAAGAATATGTCGGATGCGTTTTTATACAAAGATTTATGCTTAATAGGATTTGGATAATCCTCTTTACTTACTACTTTTCTTATTTGAGGTTTATCTAAACCAATATGAGTGCCCTGTCTAGTTACAATTTGCAATTTTTTTGTTCGAATCACGTCACATTTTGGCACACAAGGCAAGACGTTAACATTCTTTTTATTTGTGATTTTTTCAATCATAGTAGGACAATCCTCTAAAACGTGATTGCCTACTCCACATTTAGTACACAATTTTAGATTAGTTATATCTTTATACGGACATTCCACATGGCAGTGATCTTCACTGAGACATGTGTAACATTGGCTAGGTCTGTGTGGTTGGCCATCATGTCCGCCATTGCATTGGCCCCTTCCTGGATATCCTCTGCGACAGTTATAATTATCATTCCGTCGATCATATCTTTGTCCATCATATCAAGGGTATCTGCCATTTCTGTCATTGCGGTCATAACGGTCATTCCTTCCATTTCTATCATTACGATCATATCTGTCATGTCTATCATTTATATCATGTTGTTGCTTGACATAATTTGTTTGGTACACTGCATGATAGTTTTGTTTGTTCTTCAAGTTTAGATGACATTTTGTGACAAAATGTGTGTCGACTTTGCATATTTGACACCACTTTGCTTGTTTATTTTTCATATTATATGGGCAATTGTCTGTCTTGTGTAAATCATAGTCTTGAAATATATCGCAAAAGCATCTTGATTGAACAAATTTGACATCTTGTCGTCGCTCCTCCATACGAAAAGCGTACTTATGATGACCTGTAGTGGATCATTTCGTACACCACACTTATGATCCTTTCAAACTGATATCTCAGATAGATTGTTGCATACTATCGAGCCACTCTTTAATGTGCCTAACGATGGGGAACAAGGGATACTCGTCATCCATTTCAATCTCCAATGCCTTTGTCAAGGAATCTCCATATGGATTGACACTTTTCCAGTGGACGTGCACTTTAATTTTTTTGATCAGTCCAACAACAAACCATTTGAATAGAATTTTTTCTTCAATTTCGTAGTCAATTTGGCTCAAGAGATCCTTAAATCTCTTATCGTATTCCTTCACAGTCTCCGTCAGTCTTTGGACTGTTGTCTTCAATTTTTTAGCAGCCAAGTATTTTTCATCTGAAGTATTAAAGAAAGACAAAAAGTGTGTTTTGATTTGTGCTTTCGTTGCATTCGGTGTTTTGTCGATGTACCCCATGTACCATGTAAGTGATCTCTTTCTCAAAGAGCCCGCAAAATGGGCCAACTGACGTTCTTCACTAGTGAGATGATTGGTTGTCCAAATTGATTCGCAAATGAACCAATGTCTTTTTGGATCTTCATCCCATTCATAAAACGAAAGGTGAGATGTCGTGTGCGACATGTTTGCTGCTATTTCAATCTCAAAATTATCTGGTGGTGTCGGCGGATTACCACCGGTGATAGAATTAGGTGCTTTCTTTAACTCGACGGGAACTATAGTCAACTGACTCTCAAGAGCAGGTTCCTTGCTTTCAACGCTAGTGTCTTGAACTTCTACTTCTTCGCTAGGTATTGGAAATATATTTTCTTCAACTGCTCCAAGTGAAATCCAGGAAAAATTCTGTGTTATCCGGGTTTCGCTTAATGCTGGTAGTGGTCGCGGGGGGGGGGGGGGGGGGGGTTCTTCCGCATTATCTAAATAGAGTAAGTGAAAACTTATGTTGGAAAACTCAGGTTGAATGGTCGCCCAGTTTCCTTCTTCAAGTCGATGAATCAACAATCTGTCAACTTCATCACCTTCGTTACTGCATTGACTCCATATGCCTGACTGACCAGCGTGGAGTCCTAGATATTCTTTGACTATGTCTTGCACTCAGACACTCTGAGTTAACTGCAACGGGAAAGGGGGTGTTAGTACCTCGGGTATCCAAACTTGGAGAGAACTACCTCGCTCTATCCACAAGTCCTCATCCATTGGTGACAGATCGTCATCGACGCCCCTCTCTTAGCGGGATCGACTCAGCTCCGAAATATTCCCTTATACATCTGTCACGATACCTGGTCCTTGCTTCTTCCAGAGAGCACTGGCTTCCTCCCTCAACTCATCACGCCGCTTTTTCCTTTTTTTCTTTCAATTTTCTGGATGTTCGGAGTGCTTTTATGACTCATCGTTCCATCTTTGTTGAATGTATCGGACCTCTCATTGCTGGTCATATTGCCTTTTTATATGTCGACCTTCATCAATTCTTTACTCTATCAGAACATGTTTCGTCACCCCCCCAATGCTAACCCGAATCTCTCTAGGAAACTGGGGAAGTGCAGGACGTCATTTGTTCAGAAAGTACTCCCATTCACGCTCACGTACAAATTTTTCACACTGGCGTTCTTTTTCCTCCCAATTTGAATTTGGCAGGCGCCAGAGCAATAATGGTTGTGTCTCGACAATGTGTGCAACACCTTTGTCGATAAAAATTTGAACAAAAGGGTCAGAAAGGAACACAAGCAATGGTCGGTAATGTCGGTGAAAAACATTTTCATTACTTCGTCAACAAAAACTCGCTCTTCATTCGCTCGTTCTTCACAAAACTCGCCCGCAATCTTCTCGTACCATTCAGATAGATTTGTGCGACCTCCGTTGATTAGCTTCAAAATCAACTTTCACTCCTCTTCATCTGCTGGTCTTCTCATCCAACATCTACTTTAGCACGAATGACACAGATTCTATGAATTTTTTATGGGACTCGGTAAAGAACTTCTCCCTTGCTTGAGCAATCATTATCTTGTTTCTCCTTGCATAGTTTTGCAGATAGTTAGCAATCTTCTTCTCCCACCATTCTTTGATCTCTTGCTCTGGTATCATTGAACATGCTCGCTATTCTTATGATATATGCATCACCGATAACAGAACCAATGTTGTAGTCGAGGGGGTTGTATTGTTACTAGTGATACATAATATATTACACAAGCATGCACAAGACACAAATACAAGTAGGCAAGATATGGAGAGAAGAGCAGGCCTTTATTACTCAGCAATATGCAGAACAATACAAAGAACAGATCTAAGTTAACCCAGTACATCAGCTCAACAACCTATATATATGCTTTTACCTTCAGTTATGTAACTGTCTTGTCGGTTTAACCGACCGACATAACTCGACTGGTCGACACAACTGTCGACATACATTACAAAAGGTCGGGAAGGGAGCCTAGTCGACATGCCGACTTAGGCTCCTCCAACAACTCTCTAATTTTTGTTCTGAAGTAAAATATGAATCAAACTTGAGTTCAAGGACATAATAAAACAAATATTATAGACTTTGAGCATCAATTATGAGTATTTTAATCTTCAAACTTTCAGAAGGTCTCCAATACATAAAATTCTTACAAAACTAAGAGTATAAGACTGATATGAAGAGAAGAAAAGAGGAGTTCTTCAATGGATCTGAAAATATGATGAATATAGAGTAGGTGGATTATCATGGAAGGCGCATTAGGCTTCAGTGGCTGCTCACAGGGTGCATTCACCAAACTAGATAAAAAAACAGTGGTGTGTTCTTTACAGCTGGAACCCCGGGATCTAGTAAAATGACCATAACTTGCTCATCCAGACACCTTTTTCAATGAAAAAAAATGTTTCCTATTGGAAACAATTCTATAGACGCAATGGAATAGGTATCAAAGTATAGAAATGATCATAAGATTTGAAACCAGAACCTCCATTTCGGCCATTCAACACTACTTCCACTGAATGAAGGAGTTGAACAACACAACGAGAACACCAACCGCTAGATCAGACTTTATGACCTATAATAAACTTAGTGATGAAGACTAGATGCCATCATCCTCTCAGAAGATGTAGGGGAACATCTCCCATCTTGGACTAGGGGCACATCTCCCAAGTCAAAGAGGAAAAATTGCTCTCAATTCAATTCTCAAACTGTCAAAATATGGCTAAGTGGTGCACAATTCTTCTTTAATAGACTTGAGGTGACTTGTGGAGCAATTCAACTAGGCTAAGGCTCCCTCATGGAGTGGATAAGGATGGATTTATTTTTTATTTTTATTTTCCTTTTGCTTTCTGCTTTGCTTTTGCTTTTAACCTGCTTTTGGTTTTATATCCTGCTTTTTCTTGCTTTTCTTCCTTATCCTGCTTTTTCCTGCTTTTCTTCCTTATCCTGCTTTTCTACCTTATCCTGCTTTTCTGCCTTGTCCTGCTTTCTACTTTTATCTTCTTTTCTGCTTTACTCTGCTTTTCCTCAGCTTTACTTCTTTTCTTCCTTGTGCAAAACTTTTCCTTCTTTTTCCTGCTTTCTTAGCTTTAACTTCTTTCATCTTTTCTTCTTTTACAATCCATCTCTTGTTCAAAATGTATCCTCTAATGCACCCTTGTGAATCATTATCCACTTTATTCATTAAAAATAACTATTCATTAATGATAAATATCTTCCACTAAGTGCATTTCAAACTTAAGAAAAGAAAATTAATACCTCCTAACTAATTAATGCCTTAATCTTTTCAAAATTAACCCCAAGTGCATGGAATTTTCTCCTCAACCCAAGGGGATTGATTTGGGTTAGGAAATTAAGCCAATGAACATCAATGAGGGGAAATCACACATAAGCTCAATGCAAGGAACTGGCACAGATGCGGACAACACATTGAGCCTTGCGCAAGTGACACAAGCAAGTGCTTGGATAAGTGTGACAATCAAACCAAGTGCTTGCACAAGTGGGACAAGGAATCAAGCCTGGATATTTAAGATACATGCCTTAGAATCAATACCGTTTACTTTATAGAAATACCAGGTTCTAAAGACCACCTATTAGTCAAACAGAGAAAGCCTAATATTAGGATGGGTTGTCTATGTTAAAA
Source organism: Larix kaempferi (assembly GCA_027924585.1). Taxonomy (NCBI): domain Eukaryota; kingdom Viridiplantae; phylum Streptophyta; class Pinopsida; order Pinales; family Pinaceae; genus Larix; species Larix kaempferi. Next base: position 27,666,743 of record BSBM01000289.1, read on the forward strand.
AAATGGAAAGGGGCAAGTTCAGGTTGTTTGGTATGAATCTTGATGCCTCGCTCGGTCCCTTGGTTCTAAGATGAAACCCTCAATCACCGGGTCGCTTGAACAAGAAATTTTTTTTAGGTCTATGTATGTTTTATAAAAATCAGTGGGTGGGTTCTCTATGGGGTTGGCACATTTCACATCAACTCAATGAAGAATAAACTAGGATTCATTATAGCAAGAAACTCCAAACCAACTATTATTATTTCATTCATCAACTGCTCAGTTATGCATTGTTAATAACGATTCTATTCACATTCATTCTTGAAAACCTTGGATGTGGATAGGTTGTTGTAACAATGACGAGCTTGAAGAATTGGTCAACATTTAACATGTACAGTACGGGAATACGAATAAAATGATATAGCTTCATCTACATGTTATATTTTCGATCATAAATTCAACGATGATACTTGCATAAAAAGATATAGATTCATGTTTATGTTATCTTTGTAGTATCTTTTCAAATATCCCAAACCATTGCAAGAGATAGTATTGCAGAATATATGTTATCAGTAATTACCGACATACAGAGATATACATTACATGTTTGAAAGTTTGCTTGCACCCTATCTAAGTAGAAATTCCAATGGAATGTAATGCCAACCAAACCCTCATTATTATGTAATTATATAACAACGAGACACATAATATTGTTCCCTCATCCCTCTATCTGCAATAAATGGCTTGATCTATTTGAGGTGGGATTGGATTTATTTTAGTGCCAAGTTCCTACTCAATCTTGTACCTACATTGTGAGAATATATGTTGAAAAGATGATAGAATCTACTAGGATTTCTATATACTTGAAACTTAATACATGAACAATAGAGGTAATTCAAAGACAATAACACTTACAAATTAAACCGATCCTCAAATAAAATTCACAGCAAGTCCTAGATGACCAAACCTTCTAGATTTCCCTACCTATATAAAAGAGTAGATGTATGATTAAAATGCTAGCATGTTCGTTTATATATCCTAGGAAAAGGCAGCCTTTTGAGACAAGCGTATATAAGAAACAAAAGGACTACAATGGAATATGAAATAATTACTCTGTCCAAATAAGTTTCTAAATTCTTGGGAAAGTCAAAATTGATAACGACATTAATTGCTTGAATATCAATTCCTATCCTAAACAAATCTGAGATAATAAATTTAAATGAACAATAAGATCATGAATGAAAAAAATAGAGTAAAAAAATAGAGGAACAAAAGATGTTTAAGCCATTTTATGGTTACAATATATTTGCTTACCTGAAGACATCAGATTTCTATAGGAACCATTATGGAAGTCATGGAAGACTCTGTTTTGGTGTGATTGTAACATCTTTGCATGGATGTAAAAGCATGAATATCCAAGTTCCATGATTTTGTTGGCCAACAATTCCACTTAATTAACATAATTGCAAAAAAATATTGATTGGTTGATTTGGACCTGCAGGAAAACAACAAAACTTTTAATAATGATTAAGATTTATCTCACATCAAAACAAAACACATGAGCACACTTTTATGAAGCGAAAAGATAAAACCAACCTAGAGTTGAGGCGAGAAACCTTGGTAAATATTGAACTTTATGAGAGTGCCATTAACATGACTATCAACATTCCCAGGTGCTGCTCCATAGGGAAAGTGCCATTAGCGTGACTATTATCGGACGAATGATCGTCAATTCACTGGTTTTGGTTTTCATCAGGAAAGCAGGAGACAAAATTCTCCAGAAGGATAATTCACTGTAATATCTTGCCCAAATCTTGATCCCATTGCAGAATTTTGGGACTGGGAGTGTGCTATGTGCAAGTTCTTCCCTCCAAATATACCAATGTTTCCATACTCATAAATTCTTCCAAAAAGAATGCCAAACCCTAAGTTGGAATCACCCAAAAGGGGAAAGCCACTTACCAGTTGCAGACAATTGAACCATTCCCGACGGATAATACCAAACCCTAAGTTGAGACAGAGCACCCAAAGCTAGGTCTCCAATGCTAATGCATGCCCTTGTACAGACCTACAAGGTAAGCTGTGAGCACTATGCGCATTGTTAATGCCCATACCACCTGTCAAGTGCATAACAAAATATTGATACCAAATGCTGAGTTAAGGGACACACAACCAGTTCAGATAGACCAAATGCAAACCTCATATCTATTTACCCAACAATCTTTACTATCAGGACAGAGTGAGATGTTGAATTTCTTGATCACTTTGTCAGTTTTGGCATGATTCAACCCTTTGTTGGCATCCATTTAACTCGGATAGATAAGATCTATTGAAGCTTTGTTTATTTTCCTACCCATTCTTTTTTTTATTTACTCATTTTCTCAAGCTAATTCATTTTTCCCTCTTTTGTCTTTAAAAAAAAAATTAGTTTCTCGCCCTTTATTATATTTGTTTTATTTATAGTCTTGGTTTTTTTAATTTGTTAATACCAATATAAATATATTACATATATTAACTATATAGTAACTAATAACATATTAATATATTAACTATATAATAACTATATTATATTAATATGTATATAGTATATTAATATATTAACTAATATATAGTTATAACTATATGATATATACATTAGCATATAATAATAATAATAATAATCTATTTTGAAGGTCATTGCACACCAAGTTGGTGTATGAGACCACCTTGTTTGTAAGACAAGGGATCCCTTCTACGCATAAATATGGCAGTTGGAAGGGGGTGAGTAGTAGAAAGGGGTATATGATCATGCCTTTTTATTTATAATTTATTTTCTCCATTATGTTAATGAAACTTTTGGAGACATAGGGAAGAAGGGTATGTGGATATGCCATAAACGGGGGGCTTCTTTAAAAGGGATGTTCATAACATGTAGAATATGTAAAAGGGATAGAGGGTTCATTAAAAGGGACCCCTTTTAATTAAGGTGGGAAAGATATTGTTGCATATTCATAAAATTATAATCATAAAAGCATAGTAGAACAGATTTAAAATCTTACTATTTGGGGAATAGATTTTAGAAGGGGTAAATTATAAAGGTGTGAGTTTTAATATTAAAATGAGGGATTTTATTTTATTTTTAAATGGAGGATATAGGCCTTTTTTTCCCCACAAAAACACCAAGGTGGTATTTCTAACATTCTAGACATAGGCATAATGAGTTGGCATCCATAGACAAGATCGACAAATTAACCGAGAGGCACAAAATAGGTGGATTTCAACTAATGAGATGAAAACGACTCTTACTTAGTGAAACTTTAATCGAGTGCTGAAATGGTCAAACAATGACAATTTTGGCCAAATGAAATATGAGCATGATAAGTGCGATAAGTTGAACACAATGGTATAAAATTCAAGACATGATGATGCTTTTAACGACAAATGACCAATCTCTGAGACATGACACTAGCTAGACTATAGAAATAACCCACTGAATCCTTGAGGGGGTCTACAATTTACTAAATTTTAACACTGCAGATGGATTCAGAGACCCCCTAAATCCATCTGCAATGTTAAAATTTAATAAATTGTACAAATTCATTGTCAAAATTGCAATTTTCCATTGTCAAAGTGACATAACTAACAATGACCAAATAAATGACCGATTCATATTCTTAATGTTATTGCTATGTGGTCATTTTTAGTTTTGTTACTTGTTATCTGGTCATATATTTTTATCCTGTGACCCAATTGGTCATTTTTAGTTGGATCACTCAAGTTTGGTCATTTATACCTTGAAAAAATAGTGTGAGCAATTGTTTTGGTCACCTGGTCACTTATCTCTCATTTTCTACTAATGATGCATCGACAATTTTCAAAATTTTCGATGTTGGAAACTATTCTACCGATGCATCGACATGATTTCGATTTTTCTCCCAATGCATTGGCAAGTTTACGAATTTTTTTTGACACATCAGTAACTTATCTACCGATGCACATCAACAAGTTTACAACTATGCTAGCACTACATCCTAGTAACATGCCAATATTTTTTATATTAATTCTAGTTCTTCTCATCATCTTTTTATTGGTTAAACATCACACCAGCTTGTGAAGGTTTATACGAGGTATGCACAAGTTAAAAAGTGGATTAAAGAAGAGCCCCCTATACATGGACACAAAATATATTTTTTAATGATTTTGAAAAGGGGAATGTTTGTTTAATAAAAGGGGTCACACCATGGGAATATATAGGATAGTTAGTTTTATTTTTAATTTCATTTTGTCTTTCAATCAATTTTGTTTTGTTCATTTGTCTATTTAAATAAAATAAACAAAGCTAACGAGATTTTATTTTGTTGGTAGGAAAGCACTAGTGCAGAATTACGACAAGGTAAACCACAGAGATTCATTGATATTACCTCGATAAAAAAGGATAGGTCCAAGGCCATAGAGAAAAAAAGAAGCGTAAAAAATGAATACAAAGATAAATATACCAAGGGTCAAATCAATAAATGCTCGCATCGAGCATGAAATCCATAAATCAAGGATGAGAAGAATTAGATATCTTGGAAAAAAATTCACATGTCATGCAAGAATGAGCATGCAGGAAACACGTTCATCGCTGATGATGGTCGATGGAAATAAAAACAACAATTGCTAACAACGCTTAATTCTCTGACATGTGACATAGGCAATATAATGAAAGGTGACCTACGTGATTTGACCATAACTTTCACCTCGGGTATCCATTGTGAACACTATTTATACCATTAGAAAGATGTCAACGAGATCTACGACATGGTGGCTAATATTTTCTCAGATTACTTATTATACGTGACAGAAAATTCAAGACAAAATGAGGACCACATCGTCAATTACCAAGACGATCGCTTTGATTGAAGACTTTTTATGCTACAAATTCTATGAGAGGAGCATCTTTAATACTTATATGATCATGTGGTTCAACGATGCAAATGAACATGTGCTCCTATAATCACTAAGAAATCAAAACATGAGGTGACACCTCCAAAATGAATTTCAAGTAGCATGACAATGGAATTTGTTTCGATCCAAGGTCGACTGGTACAAGTTGCGAACACTAGTTGTGTGGTGAATGTTGAGTATGTTTGTCATTGACATCAATAAAATAAGTTTATTAATGAAAAAGGAAAAGTATAGAAATTCGGTGTAAATGGTCGACGCCATATTTAGTCGATGCTTAATTCTGGTTGGATCTTAAAATTAGTCGAAAATGTCGAAGCAAAAAAGGCGGTCAATAGTCATATAGAGTTAGTCGGTGCCGACCTCTTATCTTATGGTTGATTTGTTGTAAATTAATTCAAATAGTCGACCATTGTTAGTCAAGTCGGAGTCAAATATGTAGTCAGCAAGTTGGAGTCAGGATTAGAGTTGACAGTCAGAACCGGAGTCACGAGTCGGAGTTGCAGTTGGAAATCTAGAGTAGGAGTTCGTCATCGGAATCGACCAGTCGGAATCGGAACGATGGAGTTGAAGACACTGAATTAAGTCCCGAGATCAGAATCAACCAGTCAGTATCGATGGCGAATATCGACATATTTTAAATTAATGAATAAAAAAGTCGGATTCGAGATTGCAGAGTTGAAGTGTATCATAATCGCGTTGTTAATATTCGCAGGTTAAAATAGAGAGGTAATTTCTAATTAGTTTTATTTGTGAATGGTCGCGATGAAGATTTGTGACTGTTAAGTGAAGAGGAACGATTGAAGGTATATAAACAAGGCTTTAATCCTTCAAATAAGGTGTCTTTGTACATTCAAATAGAAAATCAGAAGGTGTATAGAAAACATAGAACACATAATCATTTAAAGGATGGTTGGTAGGCGCACGGACAAGCTACAAAATCCTATAGGAAGTCGTAGCGTCCTTCCAGTTGTTGCTAGTAAACATGGTGTCGTTGCATCCTTCAGGTGTAGTTGAAAATATTGGGTGTTGTTGCATCCTTCAGTTGTAGCTGAAAATATTGGGTGTTGTAGCATCCAGCATGTTGGTGCTTGCAAATACTTGTAAATATAATTTTGCAGTAATAGAAAGTGTTTGTGGTTTTCCCAATTGGATTTCCACGATAAAATTCTATGTTCTATTTCTATTGTTGATTTTTTCTTAAAAGTGATAAAAATTGAAGAAATATCTAAATATTGATCCCCCCCTCTCAGTATTACTTGATTTTCCAACAATTGGTATCAGAGCCGGTCTCTTTGTTGGAATATTCTCACCATCATTTTTGTATTTTGCATGCCTGCATGCATCCAGTCATCTGCATGCATTTGCAAGCAAATGCATGCATCCAGTCATCAGTATGGTAGTCTCCCAGCACCTAGTCCTTATTTTGCATCCCCCAGGAGCCTGTTTGTGCTCAGTTCTAGCCCTCCCAGCCACAGATGCTCCCTTTTTTTCATCAAGGAGAACATGTGCGCCTTCTTCCACCTATTTAGGAGTTACTTTAGTTAGTTACTTGGTTGATGACTCGGTTCCTTGACTCAAGGGATGATTGATCAGTTAACTGACTGAAGCACTTAGATAGGCACCTAAAGAGACTAGTTTGAGCTCCAATGTCTACTGACAACTCCTCATGCTCCCACATTGAAGTCTCCTTCCCTACATCAATGACCATGCACTCAGTTAGACTCAGTTACTCATTTGATTAACTAGTTGACCTTTATGACCACTGCCATTGGTTTGTATGATGTCTCCAATGCTATCCAAGCTACACACTGAGGATAATTCGAATGAAATTAGTGGCATTTGAATATCCTTGATTGTATTAAATTATTATTCATTTTTACAGAGTGCCAGCTTACAATTGATGTATGATACAACATTTTTTCTCCATTTTCTGTGTAATGAGTGTTAATTGATTCAACATTTCTTCTTCTTCTTTCTGCACTACATGAGTGAATTTGAGTGAGGTCTGATACTGATGAGTGATCCTAATCCTAAAATATTACATGGTATCAGAACTGACAGTAGCTATTCGAATTGCAGCAACATCAGTTGTAAAAATTCCTTGAGCAACTGTCTTTCATTGAGCACCAGAAGCCTCTAAGTTTCCACAACAAATCCTAGTGCTATTGCCTTGAATTCACTAGAGCAATATAGTGAGCTCTATCCAGGTGTGAAGGAATTAGTCACATGTGCTCAGTGTCCCAAGGAAGTGTTCAATTCGAATTGCAGCAGATCTTATTTTCATGATTCTCATTTGTTTTGCAAGAATCTCCCTCTCTCAGCTTCAAATTCTTCAGTATCATGGATCTCAAGTTGAATTCATTCAACTACTTCGAATGGAAGGCTAAAATGGACATCTTATTGAAGTCAAAGAGTCTTTCCAGATTAGTGAGTGGCTCTGTAGTTGAGCCTATTGGTGCAGTAGATAAATCCAAGTACTTAGACAAGCTTGATGAAGCAGTAGGATTGTTGCTACTCAACATTTCTGAAGATTCGCACTTTCATGTTATCGATTTGAAGACTCCAAAGGAGGTTTGGGACAAGCTCAAATCCCTCCTTGGATAGAAAGATGATTTTAAGGGGCATAAACTAGAAAATGAGCTCATCACCATGATCCCAAGTAGTTTCGAAACTATCACTGAGTTTCTCAACAAATTCAAGAACTTGATTTCACAGTTGAAGAGGTATGGGATTGAGAAGGAAGAAAAACAACTCATCCTTTCCATCCTGTCGAATCTAGGCCCTGATTATTCAATGTTTGTTTCAATCTTCCAGTCAACAAGATTGTCCATTCCAAAATGGAAATTCCCTTCACTTGAAGACTTCATCCAATCTCTAACTCTTGAGGAGGAGAAGCTAGTACACATGGGAGTGATAAAAACCAAGTTGGATTCAGATCTTGCAGCCACTGAGATGAGAAGAGTGAATGGAAAAGGGAAAAAAAATTCTGATAGAAATTCGAATGATACAAAGCAGAAGGAGGCTCCCATACAGTTAGATGGATCCTCGAATCCTAAGAAGGACAAGCACACTCAGAAGGGAAAATCCAAGTGCACATACTGTAATTGAGGATATCACCTTGAGAGCTCATGTACGAAGAAGACCATAGATCTCTTGGCTTCACTTCTTGAAAAAAAAATCTTCCAGTACCTGCATGTGCGTGAACCATCTGGATCTGAGAAGAAAGAGAGATGTCATGCCCTCATGGCAGGTGCATCAACTCAATCCTCCTTCATCATAGGTTCTGGAGAATCTAGGCATATGTATTCCTCCAAGAATATCTTCACTGAATTCGAAGCTACTGTTGGACCATCCATTATGTTGGGGAATGATTCTTAGGTCTCCTTTGAGGGGATTGGAATAATCAAACTAGATCATGGATACTTATCGAATGTACTCTATGTCCCCACTCTCACTGCTAATCTACTTTCAGTATATCATATGACCCATACTAGAGAGCCCAAGAGGGTGATCTTCTTTCAAAATGAGGTCGAAATCCAAGACATGGTATCAGGTTCTACCATTTCAAAAGGTGTTTCAAATCATAAGTCAAAACTGTATGAGTTCTCCCACTTCTTACCTCTCTCAAATAAATCTGCTCTTCACACTCATGCCAATGAAGAGAGTAGATTGTGGCATGAAAGATTTGGGCATATTGACTGTCAATACTTGCAAGAAATGCTTACTAAAGAGATGGTTGAAGGGATGCCCAAGATCAAATTTGCTCAAGGCACCTACAAATATTGCTTGAATGGCAAAGATCTAGTAAAGAAGGTTGGGAAAAAGAATAATTAGAAGGTAGAGCGAATGCTAGATCCAGATCCACATGAACTTGAAGATATAGCAACTAAGGTTTGAAATCCTAATGCAAAATGGGCACCACCCACTACTCCATCCACCATTTATCTTGTTGGAGATCCATCATCTTCAAGAAAAACCAGATCTGATCTACTCTCTCACACAGATCCATTTCTAGCTGAGAGATGCTTTCTTATGATTGGATCAGATCCAAAGACATTCTTTGAAGCCTATTAATATCCAAGATGGATAGCAGCTATGGATGAAGAGTATGAGTCTCTTCAAAGAAATGAAACTTGGGAGCTTGTTTCTCTCCCACCTGGGAGGAAGCTTGTTCAATGCAAGTGGGTTTACAGAACTAAGATGGAATCTGATGGGGTCACTAGAAAATACAAGGCTCGACAGGTTGCAAAGGTTTACTCCCAAGTCCATGGGATTGACTACTCAGAGACATTCACACTTGTTGATAATATGGATTCCATCCATCTTGTTCTTTCTCTTGCTGCATCCAAGCACTGGGAAGTGCATCACATGGATGCCAAGAGTGCTTACCTTCATGGAGATCTAGAGGAGGATATCTACATGAAGCACCTGAGGGTTATTTTGAAGACTCTTCACTTGTTTGCAGATTGATTAAGTCCTTGTATGGACTTAAGAAATATCCCCTAGCTTGGTATGATAAAATGGACTCCCTTCTGTCACAAAACTTCTTCAGATGCAAATATGATTCAAATGTCTACATGAGACATGAAGGTGACTCTCTACTTCTGATTGTTCTATATGTTGTTGATCTATTGATTGCTGGGAGCAACACTTCATGCATCAGATCTATAAAATCAGCCTTGCATAACTCCTTATCCATGTCAGATCTTGGATTATTGAGACAGTTTCTTGGTCTTGAAGTCACTCAGAGTGATTCAGGAATCAAGGTTGCACAATCCAAGTATTTTTCAGATATTCTTGATAGGTTCCACATGAGCGAATGCAAACCAACAATATTTCCTTTTCTTTCATGGATCATCCTTGAGGATGGTTCTTCCACACCTCTGGTGGATATTACACTGTATCGACAGTTGATTGGGAGTCTATTGTTTCTTACACACACTCGACCTGATATTTCCTATGCAGTTAGTGTTGTTTCCAGATACATGCAGGAACCTCATGAGCTTCACTGGAAGGAAACAAAGAGAATATTGCATTACTTGCAAGGGACAAAGACCTATGGTATTCACTATGCAGTTGGGTCTCCCATGAACCTTGTTGGCTACACTGACTCAGATTGGGCTGGAGACAAATCAGATCGAAAGTAAACATCTGGTTTTGTTTTCATGATTGGATATGGACCTATCTGTTGGTCGAGAAAACATCACTGTTGGTCGAGAAAAAAGTAGATTGCTTTATCTCTTTCTTCAGTAGAGGTCGAGTATAGAGGTGCAGTCAATGCAGCCACATAGTGCATCTGGTTGCGAGGCATCTTGTTAGAGTTTGGGATTCGATTCAGTAATCCACCAGTCATTTATTGTGACAATCAGAGTGCTATCAGGATTTCCACAGATGTGGTTCTAAGACAGAGAACTAAACACATTGAGATACACATGCATTACATCAAATGATTAGTGAAAGATCATATCATCTCACTGCTCTACCTTCTGATGGAAGAGCAGATTGTAGACATCTTCACCAAGACCTTCATGGTGAAGAGGTTCACTTACCTTAGATCTCTTCTTGTGGTGAGTGATGATATGCTACATAAGCATCCTTCAGTCTATTTTGAGGGAGGGATTTCTTCCCACTGGGTTTTCCCTCTTTCCTCTTTTATTATTTAGATTGTTGTACGGGGTGACCTTTGGTCTCAGTCACCAGGGCCCTACTTTTCAGTTTTTAGTTACTACCTCATAGTATATCTTGCGGGGGGGGGGGGGGGTGTTGGAATATTCTCACCATCATTTTTGCATTTTGCATGCCTTCATGCAATTCTGCATGCATCTAGTCATCTGCATGCATCCAGTCATCAGTATGGTAGTCTCCCAACACCTAGTCCTTATTTGCAGCCCCTAGGAGCTTGTTTCTGCTTAGTTCTAGCCCTCCTATCCACATATGCGCCCTTGTTTTCATCACTGGAGAACATATGCGCCTTCTTCCACCTATTTAGGAGTTACTTCAGTTAGTTAGTTGGTTGATGACTCAGTTCCTTGATTCAGGGGATTATTGATCAGTTAACTGACTAAAGCACTTTTATAGGAACCTACAGAGACTAGTTTGAGCTCCAATGACTACTGAAATCTCCTCATGCGCCCACATTGGAGTCTCCTTCCCTACATCAATGCCCATGCACTTAGTTAGACTCAGTTAGACTCATTTGACTAACTAGTTGACCTTTATGACCATTGCCACTCGTTTGGATGATGCCTCCAATGATATCCAAGCTACACACTAAGGATAATTCAAATGACCTTAGTGGCATTCGAATCTCCTTGATTGTATTAAGTTATTATTCATTTTTACAGAGTGCCAGCTTACAACTAATGTATGATACAACAATTTTTCTCCATTTTCTGTGTAATGAGTGTTAATTGATTCAACATTTCTTCTTCTTCTTTCTGCACTACATGAGTGAATTCTAGTGAGATCTGCTACTGCTGAGTGATCCTAATCCTAAAATATCACACTCTTCACTAAAGTTTAACTGCTTGAAGAGAGATATTTGATCACTATGGATCAACAAGGAAAAATGTCCTCCAAGGTTCCACTATTCAATGGTGAGGATTATGCGTGCTGGAGTGTTAGGATGAGAAGTCATATAATGCCTATTGTAATATAAGTTTGGTTATCTGTAGAATCAGGGTATATATATCCAAAATATCTTCCCATAGATCTTAAAGGAATAAAATATTTTGGATACAATTCAAAAGTTGTTAATGCAATTTTGGCTGGATTAGCTAGAACAGTCTTTGCCAAGGTGATGCATTGGAAAACAACAAAGGATATCTGGGACAAATTGCAGATTATATATGAAGGAGACACCAAGGTAAAAAGGGCCAAACTACAGACTTTTAAAGCTCAATTTGAAAGTCTAAAAATGAAGGAAGAAGAGAACATTTCAGAATACTTTGAGAGAATTGATGAAATTTTTAATGCAATTCAAGGGCTAGGAGTAGAATTGGAAGAAATGGAAATAGTTGAAAAAGTACTAAGATCACTTCCAATGATTTACAATCCTAAGATTTCCACCCTAGAATATAGAGAAAATATTCACAAGCTCAACATGGATGAACTATATGGGATCCTCATAGCTTATGAAATGAGGATTGAACAAGATAATTCTCAAAAGAAGGAAGCATCTTTTAAAGCATCAAAAGTAGCTAGGAAATCTAAAACGAAGATTGAATCAGAAGAATATGATGATGAAGAAGCACTTCGTGTTAAAAATATTAAGAAGGGTACTGGTAAGTACAAAGGGAAATTGCCCTTAAAATGTTTCAAATGTGGGGGAATTGATCACTTTGATTCCAAATGCCCTTATCCCAAACAAGAAGACAATGATGAGTGCCATGAAGACTTCAAGAAGAACAAAAGGATTTTTAGGAGGAAAAACAAAAAGAAGACCTTTTACCCCATGGATGATAGCTGCTCAGATGGGTCTAGTGAAGATGCAGAAGAAAAAGTTCTATTCATGGGAATAGAGAGTGAAAAACATGAAGAAGAATTAGAAGGAGTGGTAGATATTGAAGCAGAGCTCATAAGTTCTCTTGAAGAATTAAGGAAGTATAAAAGGATGTACAAACAATTAAAAACAAAGTGCCAGAGTTTGAAGAGAGAAAAAATGATACATAAAGAATCATTGCTAAATTAAAAAATTAGCTTCAAAAAGCTAAAAGGGTTGAAAACAGTCTAGAACAACAGCTCAAGAAAAGAGAGCAATAATTAGAGAAGTTTGAAGCTGAAATGGTCTTGCTTAGAAAGAAGATTGATGAAGAATCCTTTCAATCAAAGTTTAAGAGTAGCTCAAAAACTCTAGATGACATCCTAAGTTGCCAAAGATCATCCAATAATAAAACGGGATTAGGTTATGACAAAGGAATAAAGTCAGAAAAATCCTCTTCCACAATACAAGATGGAAATAAAAGGAGTTATGCTGTTGTACTCAAAGACCTAGTTGAAAAGGAAGATAGTAAAAAATTTGCTTCTTTTCAAAATGAAAGTAGGACATGGAAAATGCTAAGAAAACCAATGACAAGTAGAAATATGCAAATCTTTTTGGGTAATTGCTATGCATGTAACAAGTTTGGGCATAAAGCATTTGATTGTGGGATGTACCAAAAACATAATCAGAAATATCCCTGCAAAGACAATTCTAGTGATCTTCCAAAAGGTAGAAGTCAGAATTCTTTTGCACCCTTACAAAGGTATGACATAGAATGTTACAAATGTGGTAACTATGGGCATATATCTATAAAATGTAAACCAGTGATTCCTATTGAAAAATGATCCACAACTAAAGACAAGGAGCAAAGAAAGGCTTGGAAAAAGATATAAGATGTGAAAGAAAAATGTTCGATAGCTCTATGTGCCACATAAAAGAAAAATCTATGGCATGTGGAAAGTGGATGTTCAAAGCACATGACAGGAGACCCAAGAAAGTAAATAATTCTAAAACGAGATTAAAAAGGAAAAGTCACTTTTGGAGATAATTTATCTTCTAAAATAATTGGAAAGGGTACAGTGGCTCTTAGAAACAAGGTTAAAGAAAAAATGTTCTGCTAGTAGAAAACTTAAAACCTAATCTCCTAAGTGTGAGTCAAACTTGTGATCAAGGGTACATTTACATATTTGACTCTAAGAAATGTGAAATTAGAAGGAAAAATTCAGGAAAACTTATTGGTATTGCTGTGAGAACTCCAAGCAATGTATACATCCAAGAAAATGAAAAACAATGTTACATGTGTTAGACTGATGAAAGTATGTTTTGGCATAGAAGGATGGGGCACTTGAACTTTGATAATCTTGTAAAAGTAAGTAAGAAGGGAGCCGTAAGAAAATTGCTAAAGATAATAAAACCTCCAAACTATGTTTGTAGACATTGCCTTCATGGGAAACAAACAAAAGTAAGCTTCAAGATCAAAGAGCATACAACATCACAACCATTGGAAATAATTCACACTGATCTCTGTGGACCTACAAGGACTAAAAGCATGCAAGGTGAGCGTTACTTCATGTTATTCATTGATGATCATACAAGGATGACTTGGGTGACATTCCTCAAGGAAAAATTAGAATCCTTTGTGAAGTTTAAATATTTTAAAGCACTACTTGAGAATGAAACAAATATCAAAATTAAATATCTAAGGTCAGATAATGGTGGTGATTTTACCACAAATGAATTCAATAAGTTTTGCGAAACTCATTGAATCAAAAGGCAGTTTTCAGCCCCAAAAACTCCTCAGCAAAATGGAGTTGTTGAGAGAAAGAACAAGATAGTTCAAGAAGCATCCAGAACCATGCTTAATGAAGCTAAACTTCTAGATAGATATTGGAGAGAAGCAATATATACAGTTGTTTATATACAAAACATAGGAAAACTAACAATAAATAATGATAAAAATCCTTACGAGCTGTGGTTTGGAAGACCAACATTAGTCAAGTACTTTAGAGTCTTTGGAAGTAAGTGCTACATAAAGAGAGATGATGATGATCTTGGAAAATTTGATCTAGGATAGATGAGGGCATATTTCTTGGATATTGATCCACCAAAAAGGAATACAGATGTTACAATCTAAGGTTACACAAGATCATAGAAAGTGCAAGTGTAATTGTTGATGACACTAAACCAAGAAAAAATAAAATTCAAGAAAATGAGGATGATGAAGAAATTGATGGTGAAGAGAAAGTTGAATATTCTCAAAAGGAGGAGATTTTAAAAGAAGAAGAGAAAGATGAAGATTCCCAAAAGCAGGAGGTTTTATAACAAAAATAAAAATAAAAAGAAGATGAAGAAACACATGAAAGTGAAGACTAAGACTCTCCTAGATATGATACAAGAAATCCATCTAGAAGAATTCAAAAGAATCATCCTAAAACTCTAATCATAGGTGACAAGGATGCAAGATTCAGTACGAGAAGAAGACTGATGTTTCAAGAACAAGCATTAATCTCGTTAGTTGATCCAAATTTTTTTGCAGAAACTAGCAAAAATAATGATTGGATCAGTGCCATGAATGATGAGTTGAACCAAATAGAGAAAAACCAAACTTGGGAACTTGTCCCAAGACTGAAAGGAACGAATGTTATTGGGACCAAATGGATTTTCAAGAACAAGTTTAATAAGGATGGTCAAGTCATACGAAACAAAGCCAGACTAGTATGCAAGAGATATGCTCAAATAGAAGGTATTGACTTTGAATAAATTTTTGCACCTATGGAAAGACTTGAAGCCATCAGATTTTTTTTAGCATTTGCATGCTACAAAAACTTCAAAATATACCAACTGGATGTAAAATTTGCATTCCTTAACGGAGAACTTGAAGAGGAAGTCTATGTTGAACATCCTGAAGGTTTTCTTTCATTAGAAAATAGATTATGTTTGAAAACTAAAAAAGGAACTCGATGGCCTCAAACAAGCTTCAAGAGCATGGTTCTCAAGACTGGACAAATACTTGAAGCAATAAGGATATAGAAGAGGGGTCACTGATAGTAATATCTACATAAAGTTTGAAAAAAAATGATCATTTTTGTTGTCTATGTAGATGATATCATATTTGGAAGTGATCTACAGATTCTGAGTGTAAAGTTTGCTTCAGAAATGAAGGAGTTTGAAATGTCAATGTTGGGTGAACTGAAATTCTTCCTTGGCTTACAAGTCTCTCAATAAGAAAAAGAGATCTTCATCTCACAAACCAAGTATATCAAATATATGTTGAAATTTTTTAAAATGGAAGACTCAAAACTTGTTAGTACTCCTATGGTCACTGGTTGTAAATTAAGAAAGGATTATGAGTCTTTCGAGGTAGATCATACCATGTATAGGTCAATGATTGGTAGTTTTCTATATCTAACAACTACAAGACCAGATGTGATTCAGTCTGTAGGCTTGGTCGCCAGATTCCAATCAGCCCCCAAAGAAACACATGTGGCAGTAGTAATAAGAATTCTTATATATCTGAAAGGAACTATGGAGTATGGTTTATCGTATCCAAAAGGAAATGAATTCACTCTAAAGGAATTTACTGATGCATATTGGGCAGGAAGTATTGATGATAGAAAGAGCACCATTAGAGTATCATTTTACTTGGGAGATTGCTTGGTATCATGGCTAAGAAAAAAACAGTCCTCCATTTCACTTTCTACAACAGAAGCTGAGTATATTGCTGCTGCATCATGTTGTACTCAAGTCATCTGGATGAAACAAACATTAGAAGATCTACTTGTGAAATATGAGGACCCAATTGTGATACACTGTGACAACACGAGTGCTATAAACATATACAAGAATCTAGTTTTGCACTCTAAAACAAAGCACATTCCAATAAAATACCACTTTCTAAGAGAACAAGTGTCACAAAAAGTTGTCAAATTGGAGTATATTGATGCAAAGGAACAGATTGCAGACATATTTACTAAACCGTTAACTGGAGGGTCTTTTGCTTTTATCAGGCAGAAGCTGGGGGTTATTCATTTTTCCTCAGTATAAATTGAATATTGTACCCTTCCACAAAAGATGGATATAGTTGGTAGGGGGAGAAATGATGACAGGGGGAGTTTTGAGATCCTTTGTCATTAATGTCAAAGGGGAGAAATTTGAAGATTTGTTTTCATCAATGAAAAAGGGGGAGAATGATGAGTATGATTGTCATTGATATCAAAGAAGTTCATTAATGAAAAAGGAAAAATATAGAAATTCAGTGTAAATGGCCGATGCCATATTTAATCGATGCTTAATTCTGGTTGGCTCTTAAAACTAGTCGAAAATTTCGAAGCAAAAAAGGCAGTCAATATTCATATAAATTTAGTCGGTTCCAACCTATTGTATTATGGTCGAGTCCTTGTAAATTAATTCAAATAGTCGACCTCTTGTTGACCTATTTTCGATCGGTTCAAACCTCTTGTATTATGGTCGAGTCCTTGTAAATTAAGTCGATAGTCGACCTCTTGTCGACCATTCTCAGTCGAGTTGGAGTAAGAGATGTAGTCGGCAAGTTGGAGTCGGAATCTGAGTTGAAAGTCAGAACCAGAGTGTCACGTCCCCATTTTGACCCTGTGGCATTAAAATTGTAAATGATGTAAATATCGTTATTTAATCATGGTGAGGGTCTCAAGGCCAAGGCCCCGCCATTGATTTATCATTTTTATGTATTGACAATTAAAATCAGTGCATATGGATCTTGTGCTAGATAAGCACAATGTAAATGAAGACATCATGTAAATACAAATTTTAATGAAATACCCACAACTAGATATGCAATGCAACAAAGAGACGGGGGCATGATTTTACAAGGAATAGGGGGGGGAATTATTCAAACCCATGAGCCAATGGTGTTAATCCATTTCTTTGAGAAAACCCATAAATCCCAACTACCCATTTTGGTTTATGCACCCAATCATTTAATTCTTCCAAGAGTTGGTTGAGGCAGTTAATGCCTTGGGAATGGAGAGGCATGGCAGTCAATTTTCGTGTATGGGCAAGCCATCAATTTGGAAAATCATATTTTTGCATCTTGGGCAAGAAAACACCCACGAAATGGTGCCCAAATCCATTTTGAACCCATGGCCTTTGACCTCTCACGCAGTTTGAGCTAGCTGGGCCTTTCCCTGCACGTTTTTCATCCTTTTTTCTGCATTTTCCCATGCCCGGGAACTTGTTTTTGGATAGCACAGTAGCTGGGAGAAGAGAACCACGAATTGGGGGTTTAATGAAGGTTGTTTTTTCTCCTGGGTTGTCCCTAAACGTTTTCTGAAAATGAATTTTTCCTTCCAGGGTTTATTCCCATTTCTCCATTTCGTTTTTGGGTTGCCCACGTTTTTTTGAACTGGTAGGAACCCCATCTTTGGGCATATCACTGTAAAAACGTTTCTTCATGCCCATCACTTATACTTTTGTTGTTATGTGCATCCCTATTTTGGTTTGAACCTGTGAGCAAGAGATTTGGAGTGGTAGTGGAGAAAATTGGCTTGATAAACCTAGTGGGGGAAAATAACCTCTCAAGAAGATCAAGAGGGCTGGCTACTCTTCTATGCACACCTTGGACACTCTAGATTGGAAGGTATGGCCTAAGGGACTGTGCATTGGTGAAGGGAATACTTCCTTGAGTGGGGTGTGTAGGCATTGTGGGTGCCAAGCTAGATAGATCTTGTAGAGGTACCCATGGCTCTATGCTTGAGCTCCCTAGCTTAGCAATTCTTCCTTTCCATTTCCTAGTAGCCTAATAAACCCAATTGTAGATTGGATCGGCTCATTTTGGTTTATGTTGGTCTATGTGTGGGTCTGTTGTTCCCTGGTTCCTTGTAGAAATCATGCCCAGCTCGGGGGGTGGCAGTTGTATCAAGAGATTGATAAGCACAACTGGCCTATGGTTGGGAGGAACGTTGCAGTTGCATAGTTGGTTGCTCAGGGACTACTCTGTTTCAAGATAAGTACTCTCATGTGCTAATTATGTATTGTTTCAATGGATGAATGACATGAATGTCTTGAATTTATGATGGATGTGTAATAGAACTTAATTCTGCTGTGTTTTCAAATAATTACGTATTTTCATATTCCCATCTTCTCTCTATATGCATGTTTGTATACTTTATATGGGGCTAGATGTCCCCGAATCTGAGTCATGTTCTCTCCCATGCTGGTATGATGGGTGGGTATGTGACACAGAGTCACGATTCAGAGTCGCAGTTTGAAATTCGGAGTCATATTTTGTTGTGTCCCTTTTTAACAAATTTGGTAAAATTGGAAAAATTGAAATATTTTGCCAATTCGACCCTTAGACTAGTATTGACCCAAATGCCTCCAAATGGATCCAAATGATTCCAAATTGGTTCTTAATGTGTTTGGAAGGTATTAAGACATAAAATTGCAACTGATGTATTCTTGGACAGTCTTAAAAGACTTCTGAAACATTCAATTATAATCAGGGAAAGGTAGGGCAATTTACTAGTTAAATCGAGGTTCAAATCCCCCAAGGGTAGTGGTCAAAGATGGATCTCCAAATGCTGTATGAACTTCCCAAATTTAAGAACAGATACATGGTACTTTTAAAGGAGTTCAATGGGATTCCAAATACATCATCAATCAGTTCCTAAAGGCTTCTCCAACTTCCATAAATCAGATGTTTGTATACTAGCTTCAACATAGGGGGAAATGATAGTAAATCTTCATAAATGGTTATGAAACTTGAGAATATTGCTCCAAATGCTTGTCTAATGAATATAAAACTTCTTCAGAATATTAATAGAGCTCTATACAACAATAATATATCATATTTTGACTGAACCATTCGAATTTGATACCACTTCAAGTGCGTATAACAAGGTATTGGGGAAATGGCACAATTTAATCATAGTTTAGAATTTGTACATAAAATATCTTGGAGTTTCGATATGAAAGTATTCTGAGAAGTAAATAAAGAGTATATATATCATATTAAAAAAATATGGGGCCTCAAGATCTATCCCAAAGAGATCATCACCTCACCAAGTGCGCCCCTCCTCAAGGAGCAAGAATATAACAAGAAGTGGAAGAATAGTTGTAGAAGCAAGCTGAAGGAGATGTGATCATGAGATTCCATGTAGCTTCAATATGCAAAAAATGAATCCATTGTAGCTCCAAATGAAAGGTCTGAATGGCCTCTCAAATTTCCAATTAGGATGGGAATCTTTCACCCTCGAAATTGGTACTAAGGCAAGTAGAGTAAACACTCCACAAGCATGGACAAGCTATGCTCTCCAATATGAAAAATGATAAATGATCAAAAGACAATATCCTTCTTTGTTATTGAATTTTATAAAATTCTAATGATCTCCTCGGGTCGAATTTCTTCAAAAATCCTCATTCCAACTCAAGTTGGGAAGATATTCCAATGTGTGCCACTTGTCCAACAATTCCTAGTCTCCATCTTCCCTCAATTTGAATGGGTGTCTCTTTGGATTCCCTAACTCCATTGTGCACCTTATTTGAGGCTATTTTTATCCATGACATGTCATATATGTCAGATGTCAACATTCAGGTCTGATTTGTGTCATAGGTGTCATAGCATCTTCATCATTGTTGTCATAGAAGCTAGGGAATCTAGCCCAAGTGTCTCAATATCTCTCAAATGCCTCTTCCTCTTCCATGGGAGTTACTCTTCCAATCCAATTCGAAATTCATTGATTCATGCCAAGTATATTAACCTTCCAACTCCCCAATATCATTAGAATACACCTTGGATTCGAATGGGTGAGAATAGAATGCCATGTGGCATGAGGAATCTAGATTTGTGTGGGTCCCACACCACCAATGTGTCTCCATGACCAAGTGCCACCTTATTTTCCTATAATAAATATTTATTTAACCCCTTTTAATATATTTATGTCAATCTAATGTCCATTTGGGGTTTTATGGTCTCCTTATTCTAAATCTAATGTTTCCACCCCAACCTAGGAAACTAGTAGATTGGTGGAATTTCCTCTTTTTGAGATTTATTTGAATGGGGACATTACAGTCCTCCCCACAAAAGATTTGTTTCCCTCAAGCAATTTCAATTTAAGATGCTTCAAAATTGTTCCTCCTCTATCAAGAAGCCTTCTAGGAGGAAGGTCTCCCCAAACCTTTCCATTCTTGTGTTTCATACTGTGGGAGGACACTGCTTGATTCAGATAGGTGTGCATTCCTCTCAATACCCTTTGTTTTCCTTCCAAATCTTTGAATCTCATTTAAGGGATTTGATAGTTCACTATGTGTTCCCCTGTATAGTACAACCATTTAACTCCCAATACAACATTAGTATCAACAACATCAACCACATAAAATCTATCAAAAAATGTGTATATACCTATGGTGAGTTGTAGCTTTGGATCCATGTTTTTCACTCCATAGTATGGTGACCTAGAATGATGACTGTGAAGCCATCGAATGGTTCAATAGGTAGCTTTATCCTCTCCACCATGGATACATCAATGAAGTGATGTGTGGATCCTCCATCTACCAATACCGAAACCCTTTGTCCTTGTACAACTCCCTGGCATCGAATAGTGTGGAAACGAGGCACTCTTGAAAGCACTACTAGTCTCCCTTTGTTAGGTAATGGATGATATTCTTCTTCTGCTGTGGCATATCCCTCTTCTTGGGATGAAATATGTACTCCTTCCTCCATACCCCCTTCATACTCATCATCGAAAAATACTTCAATAAATTGTGCCTTTCTCTTAGCACATTTATGCCCTGGTACCTGTTATCACCCAAGTTTTTCCTGGGTTGTGGCAGGAAAGAACATGGGGTAACTGTTGCAAACCAATATTTAGAAGATGGAAAATATCCTTTCCAACCACAGAGAGGGATCTCTCTTTTGTGCTTCCAACAACGGGATACAGCTTGAATGGGATGGGATATTGGTAAAAGTGGTGGATAAACTTTCAAACAATGAATTAAAGGGGTTTTTGGGTTTGGTTGGAGTTAAGAATAGGAGGACAGTTGGGCATGGAGTCAACTTCGGGGGGGTTTCACAGTCACTAATGACATATTCAGACCGTGATTTCAGAGGCAGGATGCAAGGTAGATGTGGTTCTTTCATGTCGAAGTAATCAACAGGTGAGGGTAGAAAAAATGAGACAAGTTCCATTACGAAGTTAGAGCATTTGCGAATGAATTCTAACCTGCAACTTCAGGAGGAAAAGGGTGGAATACCTAGTCCTATGCATCTGGAGCATGTGGGCATGAATTCTAGACCATGTAATCTTGATCTTTAGGTACTGTAGAAGCAAACAATTAATGGAAATACAAAGTAGAAACACATGCATAGGAAATAACAGACATCAGAACACACATCACAGGAATCTCAAGCTCTAGAATCTGGTCTGCTCATTGAATTAAGAGGCTGAGTTCAATACAAGCGCAGAGCTGTAATCTCTCTGGATCTAAAACGTCCAACCTTTTGGTCCTCTTCGGAACCTTCCTTTATAGGCTTACAAAACATCAAAATATCCTAATTGATTCGATAGAGTAACTTGGACTGGTAATGATGAGGCCACTCGAGCTGAGCCGCCCAAATCAACAGCCTCTGATTCTGTCATGCGCAGAGGAAAGGAATCGCTTGTGTTGTCAATGCACGATTGGGCCATGGAATCCACCTCCTCGTCCATCGGATCCAACCGTTTAGGTTTGATTAGGACAGGTAACTAAAATAGGCCCCTTCGCTGCTCTCAGACGCACCATTTCTCTGTGAAAATATTCCTTCCCTGCGACTGCAGTTTTCTCTGCAAAACTCCCTTGATCCAAAATTCTCTTTCCGCAATTTCCTTTCCGCAATGACCTTTCTGCAACGACCTTTCTGCAATCCGCAATCTGAAATGCGGGATGTGGGATTCTGAAACTTGACTTTATGCAAGCTGGAAAATTTCCTTTTCGCAAATCCACAATCCGCAATGCAGGATGCAGGATGCGGAAACTTAATTTTTTCGTTCCCGGAAAATGATCTTTCCGCAATCCGCAATGTAGAATGCAGAATGTAGAAACTTTATTTTTTTCTCCCCTTGGAAAACGATCTTTTTGCAATCTGCAATGCAAAATGCAGGATGCAAAAACTTGGTTTTTATATCTTCAGAAAATTGTTGTTCCGCAATCTGCAGTCCGCAACGCGGGATGTAGAACTCAGAAACCAATTTTTGGAACACATTTTCAACCATCGATTTGATCCCGCCGTTCAATCCTGGCCATCTAATCTCCTTTGGTTGCAGAAGAAGCTCCTACTGCTATTTTTTCCTACGGAAGAGCCCTATTGCCTTGTATTTTCTCATTCTCTTACTACGGCTTGGTCACTTGGATTGGATTTGCTTGATACTTAGCCATTTTTGGTTTTCCTAATTCTTCATTTGGTGTAACCGACCAATGGGTGACCTTGGAGCTTCGGCGAGGGATTTCTTTTACCTTCCTCGGTGGAGATCATAATAGGTGTTAACAGTACCCATGGTTGGAAGCATGTGTAACATAGTTTCTTTATTCAGATTTATTCCTTGCTTGGTCCCTCTTTCTTATCCTTTCCAAATGCATATTCTTTCCATGGCTTCTTTTCAAATTTGAATTGGGAAGGAATGTTGGGCTTGGGAGGATACCTTGTCTTGGGTAGCACATTTTGTAGATCACTTGCCAAGTTCATGGCATCTTTCAATGAAGCAGGTTTTTGGGCCTTAACCAAACCATTCAAAGGTTCAACCAACCCTTCAGTAAAGAGAAACACTAATATGACCATAGATATATCAGCCACCTTAACTGATAATTTTTGAAATTCTAACATGTATTCATCTGGTGTTCCATTTTGCTTCAACTGTGCTAGTTCTTTGAAAGGCATTTCCAGGTCTTTTTGCTCAAATCTTTCCAATACCCTGTTAAAAAATTCTTCATATGTTGTAACCTGATCATGTCCCAAGGTCTTAATTCCATGGAACCACCAATCATTGGCATATCCCTCAAGATGCAAAATATCCATTTTTAGAGCATCCCCTTCAACCATTGGATTCAACTGAAAATACACATCTAGTTTTTGTATCCAAGTATTTGCATAACTTTGAGATGAGCCATCACAAGCGGGAATGGAATTTTACTTATTGCATAATTCAATTCTTTAATTTGAAAGGGGGTCCTATTACCTCCCCTCATTTTGAGCTTGTTTGCAACAGTAAAGTATTGATCAAATGGTAGGGTTCTTCTACAATCTTCACTCAACTACTGCCATTTTGTTATAACTTCCTGCATATCATATTGGGTGTTAGGATCTTCTTTGGAGTCAATAAATTTAGGTGTAGTAAGCCTTATTAAACTTCGAAATTAATTAGGTCGATTATGAGTCCCTGTATTTGAGAAAATATTTTCACCCATTGGCTTCTTTTCCTCGAAAAGAGAACTATTGCTGCCTCCTACTACCACTTTGCTTCCAATTTAACTAGCCAACAATTCGAACCCTTTCATGATGTTTTTTATCATGTCATCAAAGAATGGTTTCATGAATTTACTAAATTCCTCCTTCTCCTTTGAGGTTCCTTTCTCATCTTTACTCATGGTTTCAAACGAATGCACTTCTTCTCCTTCTTCTTCTCTTTCACCAAAAATACTTTCAGTTTCAGTTTCTAAGGGTGGGGGCTTATTTTTATGACTTCTTGTCCTAATGAATGGTAATCCATATCAGGTTAAATTACCATGCTCTGATACCACTTGTAGTGTCCCTTCTTAATAAATTTGGTAAAATTGGAAAAATTGCAAATTTTGGCCAATTCGACCCTTAGACTAGTATTGACCCAAATGCCTCCAAATGGCTCCAAATGCTTCCAAATTGCTTCTGAATGTGTTTGGAAGGTATTAATACATAAAATTGTGACTAATTTATTTTTGGACACTCTCAAAATACTTCTTCAACATTCAATTATAATCATGGAAACATAGGGCAATTTACTAGTTAAATCGAGGTTCAAATCCCCCAAGGGTAGTGGTCAAAGATGGATCTCCAAATGCTGTACGAACTTACCAAATTTCAGAAGAGATACATGGTAATGTTAAAGGAATTCAACTGGATTCAAAATACATCATAAATAAGTTCCTAAAGGCTTCTGCAACTTCCATAAATAAGATGTTTGTATACTAGCTTGAACATAGGGGGAAATGATAGTAAATCTTCACAAATGGTTATGAAACTTGAGAATATTGTTCCATATGCTTGTGTAATGAATATGAAACTTCTTCATCATATTAATGGTTCTCCATATAACAATAATATATCATATTTTGAATGAACCATTCGAATTTGATACCACTTCAAGTGCTTATAACAAGGTATTGAAGAAATGACACCATTTAATCATAGTTTAGCATTTGTACATAAAATATCTTGGATTTTCGATATGAAAGTATTATGAGTAGTAAATAAAGAGTATATATATAATATTACAAAAATATGGGGCCTCAAGAGCTATCTCAAAGAGATCATCACTGTTACAGCGTAATTTTCCACCTTGTGAGCATCAACATTGATTGGCCTTCAGGATCCATTTCACTGACTCAGATTCACTTTATTTTCTCCAGAAAACACAAATTTTCCCTATTTTTCTTCTTGTACGCTTGTTGTCCCATTATAGCTAGCATACACGTAGGCTGTTCCACTATAGCCCGTGGGTACCAAGTAAAATGGTAAAAATAATTAGAAAATTACTTTTTACTCCCAAAAAGCGGTCTTAGGGTTACCTTTGGCCCTCCAAATGCCCTGAAATGCCTCGATGTGTCCTTTAACTTACCTTTGGAAGGCTATATATTGATCTCTTATGGCATATGGAAGGGAGGAGAAAGAGAGAGCAAGATAACTCTGGTGGATTTTTTTCGTGACTTGAGTCTACACTCATTGATCCTTGTTGTTGTGAATTCCTTATATTCACCTTCCAAAATCCTTTCATAGTTTGAGTTTTCCATTACATGGACGATTGAAGTGGTGGAGGCACAAGTGGAAAGACCCAGTTCTTTGTTCAGATTGGTTGTCAGAAAGAGGTCGTATATTGTACTTCTTGTTATTCATTAATGGAAATACTCATTTTCTCGTCCAATTGATATTGTGAATATTGTTAAATTACATTGGGTTATATTTGCTTATAATATCATGGATCATGCTATTGATTATGATAATGTATTTCACATATTATATGCACTTGATTGTACTTGTTGTTGAGACTAATCTACAGGTTCAAGTGTAGAGGTTGAAAGCTCAACGGGGATCTACTTTGAACATCTAGTTGAAGGTTGGTCTTTTCTCCATTATCTTAGCATTGTCATTTATATAGCATTGCATTGGAATTTGAGTCATTTTCTGGTAGTCAGCTGTCTATTGTGGTCTGCCCCAAGCCATAGGAATTTTTCTCCGTAACAATCACCTCACCAAGTGCGCCCCTCCTCAAGGAGCAAGAATATGACAAGAAATGGAAGAATAGTTGTAGAAGCAAGCTGAAGGAGATGTGATCACGAGATGAAATGTAGCTTAAACTTGCAACAAATGACTCTATTTTAGCTCCAAATGAAAGGTTTGAATGGCCTCTCCAATTTACAATTAGGATGGGAATCTTTCACCGTTGAAATTGGTACTAAGGCAAGTAAAGTAAACACTCCACAAGCATTGACAAGCTATGCTCTCCAATATGAAAAATTATAAATGATAAAAATCCACTCTCCTTAATTTTTCTTGACTTTTATAAACTTCCAAATACCTCCTTGGGTCGAATTCCTTCAAAAATCCTCATGCCAACTCAAGTTGGGAAGATATTCCAATGTGTGCCACTTGTACAACAATTCCAGTCTCCATCTTCCCTCAATTCGAATGGGTGTCTCTTTGGATTCCCTAACTCCCTTGTGCACCTTCTTGGAGGCTATTTTTATCCCTGAAATGTCATATATGTCAGATGTCAGCATTCAGGTCTGATTTGTGTCATAGGTGTCATAGCATCTTCATCATTATTGTCATAGAAGCTAGGGAATATAGCCCAAGTGTCTTAATATATCTCAAATGCCTCTTCCTCTTCCATGGGAGTTACTCTTCCACTCCAATTCGACCTTCATTGAGTCATGTCAAGCATATTGAACTTCCAAATCCCCAAGATCAGTAGACTCCACCTTGGATTCGAATGGGTGAGAATAGAATGCCATGTGGCATGAGGAATATAGCTTTGTGTGGGTCCCACACCACCAATGTGTCTCCATGACCAAATGCCACCTTATTTTCCTATAATAAATATTTATTTAACCCCTTTTAATATATTTATGTCAATCTAATGTCCGTTTGGGGTTTTATAGTCTCCTTATTCCAAATCTAATGTTTCCACCCCAACCTAGGAAACTAGTAGATTGGTGGAATTTCCTCTTTTTTAGATTTATTTGAATGTGGACATTATAGAGTTTGACATCGGAATCGGAACGACGAAGTTGGAGACTTTGAATTAAATCCCTACATCAGAATCGACTAGTCAGAATCGATGGTGAATATCGACATATTGTAAATCAATGAATAAGAAAGTCAGAGTTGGGATTGCGGAGTCGAAGTGTTTCATAATCTCGCTGTTAATATTTGCAGTTTAAAACAGAGAGGTAATTTCTAATTAGTTTTATTTGTGAAGGGTCACGATGAATATTTGCGATTGTGAAGTGAAGAGGCACGATTGAAGGTATATAAACAAGGCTTTAATCCTTCAAATAAGGTGTCTCTATACATTCAAATAGAAAATCAAAAGGTGTACAGAAAATAGAGAACGCATAATCATTTAAAGGGTGGTTGGGAGGCGCAAGGATAGGCTACGAAATTCTGTAGGAAGTCGTAGCTTCCTTCCAGTTGTTGCTGCTAAACATGATGTCGTTGCATCCTTCGGCTGTAGCTGAAAATATTGGGTGCCATTGCATCCTTTAGTTGTAGCTAAAAATATTGGGTGTTGTAGCATCTAGCAAGTTGGTGCTTCCAAATACTTGTAAATATAATTTTGCAGTAATAGAAAGTGTTTGTGGTTTTCCCAATTGGGATTCCACGATAAAATTCCATGTTCTGTTTCTATTGTTGATTTTTTCTTAAAAGTGATAAAAATTGAAGAAGTATCTAAATATTGATTCACCTCGCCTCTCAGTATTACTTGATTTTCCAATAGTGAAGAAGAATGAAATGAAAGCATTGGTATCAAGTTAAATTGAAGGGAAAAATATATGTTGTTGTAGCTAATGAAAACACTTCACTATCGATGAAATCATGTTGCATCAAAATCAATCCATGTGACAAAACACACTAAAATTTCAATCGATAGGGTTGAAAGAAGCATTGCAACATGAAGTAGTCCACCACATTCAAGAAGATAGAAGAATGGCTACAAAAGATGCAGATCAAGGAACATAGATGACAAACTCAAATAGTCAGTTCACCATATTATATTTCATTTATCGAAATCTTATTAGTAATATCCATGGAGAATCTCTCTGTAGTATGAAGTCAAGGAAGTCAACATGCCACATGAAGACAAAGTTACTAAAGGAATCATTAGTTGAATACCAAAGGTCAGCCAAGGGTGAAATAAATAAATTTATTCAAAGAATTCCAAAAGTATCAAGGGAATATTGAAGGCCAAGGGTCACCTAGCCTTGGACTATATATTGTAATTTTATTTAATGAGAAAGGGTATTTTGAATCTCAAACTTTTTCATGCATTGTTGTTGAACTATGAATGAGGAGAATCCATGGACTAGATTTTGCACAGGAATATTTTTGTTATGTGGATGAATGTCTTGAACTATTTCATGTTCTTTCACATGTGGATATGGAGTAAGATTGTTTTAGATTTCTAAATTTACTCTTCCTAAAACTCTCGGTTTCTTATTTCATATGTTATTTATGTTATTTTGATTTATGTGGGTAGTGAAATCATAATGATATAAATATAAGGACCATTCTAATATTTATGATTTCATTTTGTCAATTATTTAGCTGCTTCTTAAAACAACTACTTAATTTTTGAATGTGGATGTTCAATTGTTATTTCACTACTCGCTCTCTTTAATCTCGCTCCTGGCTAGGATAGGTTAGTTTAGTTAGGAACTACATTTAGGTTATATAATCTTGCATTTCATCTCTTAATTATAAAAACCATAAATAGTGGACAGGGCTACAACCGGTGAAATCCAAATAATTAAAGGTTGTTGGGATAGAATCCAAATGTTCTACATATTCCAAATGGTTCGAGTTCTAGTTGGTACTTCTTACTATGGAGAGCCACTACTATTGGCCCTGGTTCATTTGAACTCATCAACAATTTTGGTGCTAGGAGGGCTGGATGACAAGCTAACCCATGTGAAGTCATTTTTATAGATCGAATTAACTATTAATAGCTTCTCTATGTATCCCTGTATTGGAACATGCTTTCAATTCAGTGAGTCCATTAGGGAACATTTCTAAGAAGACAATTGATCTCTTTTCAAAATCAAAGTTTGATTGTGAAAGGAAAATTTCTGCATTTAGGCATATAATTCATTTTGATGTTACACATCGAAATCTTAAAATTGTTCAAGATATTGAAATATGAAGGTTGTTTACCCTCACTTTTAAAGGACGAATTAGGTTTTGGTACGAAATACTACCACCAAAGTCTATTCATAGTTGGAAGTAGTTCATGGAAGGTTTTATCACTGCAAATGAGAACTATGACTATGATAAATTATGTGATGAACTTGAGGGATCTAAAAAAAGGAAATATGATTTAGATGAAGATTTCATGTCAAGACTAGTTCAAATTTATTACAGATTTTGCAAAGATGACAAACCATCAATACAAGAATTAATTGACCGGTATATGAAACTCTTGATTTTTCCTGAAGAATGTGAATTGTTATTTGATTATGAAAAATATTTTAGTTCTCTTAATGATCCTACCCCAGAACCCTTGGACCAAGAAATGTCAAATTTTAATGGAAAAAAAATCTAGAAGAAACAAATTTCCAAAACAATCCTGTAAAAAAGTTTGATGTACAGAATAAGTGTTCAGTACCTGCTGTATATTCACATGATGAAATTTCCACTGTATTAATGAATGAATCAAATGAAAAATCCTATGAGCAAATTTCAAGATTTGTGGATACATTAGGTTTCTTGGATTCATTAGATTGTGATTTGGAAGTACCTTGCCCTTATAACCTCTTTGAAAAAGTAGAAGAAAATGATCAAAACAAACCTACAGTTGGAATGCCAGATTTTTGTTATTTTCAAACAACACCATCATCTAAAACTATAAAAGAAAATAAATCAGTATTTGCTGAGAAGATAAATGATCAAAGTGTTGAAGATATGATTGTTAATGATGAGTCTTTTTTTGCCGAAATGCATATTGAACAAAATCCTCTCATCTTGACTGATAATTTATTCTTGAACCAAAATTTTATTGGTGTTTCCCTTGAACATGCATATTTTGGAGAAATTGTTTTGAATGATGATGGGGGGATTTTTAGGGAATTATTCTCTAGAAATGTTTAATCCTTGTATTCTGATTTATTTACAGATCTTAATACTGAAAGAGAGATTCAAAAAATGGCTATCAGAAATTGTGTTGATTCTAATTCTTTTATGGTAAATAATGGTGAAGGATAATATGGAAGAATTTATGTTGTTCAATTTAAGAGCCATAGTGTAGAAATGAATATTTTCATCAATGTTTTCAAAGAAACTTAGACTAACATTGATTTGGTTTATGGTTTGGAATAGAAAGAGGTTATTTATCATAGTCCATTATGTCTTGATGTTGAGAACATGTTTGATATTGAAAAGTTTTAGGTTCAATAATATCACATTGATAAGTTTGATGCGGCACTTCACCATTTGATGATGGCTATGTCACATCCTCATATCATTACTTCACACTCTGAATCTAATAATAAGACAGTCTCCACGACAATTAATTCTATATTTCCATCTTATGATCCTAATGAGGCACATTATTCATATTCAACACTTTTATGAATATCACATACCTTCTCTTATGGCTTTCATGACCTTATTGAGGCATGATTTATTGAGACATGGTTGGAATCATCATTCTATGAAAATGTTTTGCGAAGTAGTGTGTACTTGATATTTTATATTGTGAATAGATTTCAGACTGGTATACATTTTATGACCTTGTATTACACAATGCATCAGTCCTATGAACCCACACATGGTTGTGATATCTCTATGAGACTGAAAGTCCTTCAGAGGTTACACTGGCTCTAGGATTTGACTTAACTTTGTTGAACTAGTGTATGTTAGGGTAGGTGTAGTATATGTTATTTTTACTGCTTGTTTTTAGAATAAGAGTTTGACTCATGTAGTTTTTCTTTTTTGAATAAATATGCTAGATAGTCATTTAGGTTTCATTTCCAATAGCTTAGATACCTCCCCATACTATCATTCTGTTCCTTTGGAGATTTGGAAATTGGATTTGATATCTTTATTTTTTTCATTTTAAACTTGGGTTTGGATTGATCTAGGTATTTAGCAAATAAAGCATGTGCGGGAAATTGTTGAATTGACCTGAAATGTATTAACATTCACAAGGAATCAAAATATACCCTGTAGCATTGACGACTCATCCCTATATATGAGTTAAAGAATCAGGAGACGTGTGGAAAACTCGATTGCTCCTCATAAATTATTTTAGCCTTCAGGAATTTCAGAATTTTACTTCAACTCTGTCTAAGTCCGTTGATAGATTAGCTTGAAAAAGGTTTCAGTTTTGATCGTGCATAAAGGAGCATTGGTCATCACAAAGAAGGACATTGTAATGATGAATTTTAAAGGGTTGATGGCCCATTGCATGGTTTACACTAAATTTTATGACCATAAAAACCTGAGGGGGTGAAGTCATCAATATACATGGGTTAAAAGTGGTCATAAAAATTGACATCCCATGGATCATCAATTGGAATTTTTTATCATGCTAGTCCCCATGCCAAGATCGGTAGATGTCCTAAAAGTGAAAAAAACTGCCATCAAATAAGGAAGCTTCATCAACAAATGAAATGATCTAGATAACTGAATAAAATTAAAATAAGTTCAATCTTTTTATGTTGGATCCTTGAATTCATGGAATTGGTAAGATGCATGATTAGAGTTGAAGCATCAATACAAGTATAATTGTCCTTTCAACTCAAGCAATAAGTTGTGTCTAGTTTTGCATGTTGAATGGTACATACACAGATGACAAATTTTCCAATTAGTTTGTAAGGCAGTCAGGTAGTAAGGACACATATTTGTGTTGAGAATAGATTATCTTCATTATGTTTTATCAATTCATCCTGCTATCCTAGAAAGAATGATGAATTACAGATCGTAGACTTAGATTTTATCAATTGAATTTCAACTTTTCTTGACAATGAAATGAATAAATGGGTTGGGAATGTTTCATCTGTTTACAAGGAAATTTTTTCAGTGGAACTTTATTATCCATACACATTGATTAAAAGGTGAGAGAAATAGGATTTTATTTGAATAATTTTCTTTATTTCTCTTATGGTATAATTACTCTCATCTTGCATTTGTTTTGATGGGTATCTATTGGAAGGAGATGCACTAGCTGGTCAAAAACTAAGGATATGTCTTAATCAACATGATGAACACTCAAGGAAGTATTCAATAACATATTGTTTAACAACCCACAATTTTTGGGTAACCTTGAAACAACATGAGACCTTATTTTTGCAGAATTAATAAATCAAAACTGATAATGAAATAACTTGCAACCTAACTGAAAGTATCCCTCAAATCAGCATTGATTTCCTATGCACATCCTTGGTAGATGATATGGAAATGGAAACATCGAAAATTTTGTTAGTTTTCTCTAAACGTATCTTGGACTATCACATCATTCATTTACCCTAGTAGTTAGTTCATCTCGATTTGATTAGGTGAGCTTGATTACCTTCCTATTAAGACAATTATAATCCTGGAATTATCAGAATATCAAATTGAGAGGTGAGTGAAGCGTGCTTGATAAACTAGAGAACCAAATATATGCAAGGTGGTCATATAGAGGAGAGAAGAGTATGAGTAGCAAGTGATTTGGGAAGAATTTTGAATTGTGAATCATCTTAGGAATTAGAATGTCAAAGGAGTTGATGCTTAAAAACTGGCTTGATGTGTTTCCTAACACTTTTCACTTGAAAAAAACTTTTGCAATGTTTCATGTTGTTTGGAGTTGGTTTTAATGATATGATTTTTGAGCTTGCTTTCAGTCCTCTTGATTGTAACTCATATTTTGAAAGAGAATTTGAAAAGATTGAGTTTATACAACTGCTGCTCTCAACTGAGCTTTAAGATGAAGTTGTCGGTTTGCTATTGTTTTTTCTTATTTGTAACCAGTAATTTTCATGGATCTTATTTCTCTCATTTAGCGGGGTCATTCTTTTTGATGGATTGCTTTGATTGTACATATTAATTTCTCTTGCCTCATGTTTTGTTTTGTCTTTGCTGCTCAAACTTGTAAGTCAAACCTTGCACATACTTGGTCCTTGACTTAGTGGGACTTTAACCCTTGCATTATCATCACTTGTGGGACTTGCGCACTTGGTGTATCAATTCTTTGTGGATCTTGTGCATACGTGATCTTCAACTTGGTGGGAATTTGACCTTTGCGGTACCATCACTTGTGGGACTTGCACACTTGCTGAGTCTTTAGCTATGGAATTTGCACATATACTAACTTCAACTATTGCACCCTTCTTAGAACTTATGTGCACTTCAATAACTGAACGCATATTCTGACTTGTAAGATTTGCATGCTTTCAGGGATGTTTAACCATAATTCGTTACTTGCTTCTTGCGCACTCCCGATATTTGACCATACAATGTTTAGGCTTAATTGCGCATTCCAAAATATTCTCTTGACATGCCTGCACACTTGTACCTTTGCTTGGAAAACTCCTTGGATTCTTGTGCACATGTACCTGTGTCCATCCAATTCTTTGGCTGCTACCTTGAGAGAGTATGACTTGGTGGACTTGATATCTACGCAAGTACCACATGTAGTAGGATACATTACTTATGTAATTATTTGAAATAGATATGCATGATGTACCTTCCTTGTGTGCTTCTTCATACTGGTCATGCATGATGTATCCTTGGACACACATCTTTAGATTGGATTCAAATTCTAGATATGATTCTTCAGACTGGAATCCATATCCTTCATCTATCTAGCGCATATACTTCTTCAAAGTGGCTTCCATATACTCCTTTAAGATGGAAAAAGAATGTTGTATCCACTTTGATCTCAGTTGACATCAACGGTTCAAACTTAATCAAATGAAATCCTCTTTGACATTAGTTGACATCAATGACAACCAAAGTTTAACAATCTCCCCCTTTGGCATTAATGTCAACACCTTATGAAGCTGTGTATAATTTTCTTGAAATGTATGCTTCATATCTACTTGTCCCAATGCTTCCCCTGTGTATATGCTCCCCCTGAGTTCTTTAGGCTTTTTAATTTTGCACATATTGCTCTTAGTAATTCTTCTGGTTTCTGTTACTTCTGCACATACGACTGATTTACTTCACACTCTTTCATGTCTGCTACATCTGCATGTCATCTCTTCATATTTTACATCGTGTTGTTTCTGCTTTATGCTATTTCACATTTTCTCCCCCTTTGACATCAATGGAAAAGAGGTGCCATTACTCATGCAAATACTAGTTCATCTTGTATTTTGTTTTGCGCAAGCCTCTACCTCAACTGTTTAGGGATGAATCCCCCTGTATTCATGCCTCATTTCTTTGTTGTAATTATGCACTGATATCCTACAATTTACATATTCCTTTCATAATTATTTTTTATTTCCTTTCATGTAGGGGTGCTATATTCCTTTTGTATCTTGACTTATTATTCCTATCACAACACTTCATCATCCTTTGCGCACTGGTTCAAGTCTACCTCATTTCATGCCAACTGTGCAGTGCCAAAAATCAATCCTTTACTGGTTTTTCACAATCCTTTCTGTTGACTTGACCGTTTCATCTGTCGCATTTACTGTGCCGTGTCCTTGCCTCATCGCATTTATTATTTTCGCATCCCTTTCCATGACAACCAAATATTTGGCACGTTCATCCTCCAATTCAACATTAAAGCATATATGATACCTAGTTCATGTGGGAATAATTACGTGTCATCATCGTACTCAAGCTTTTGGGCCAACATCATTTCTTCGCATGAAGCAATAAATTGGATTTTTGCTTTCCGTATACCTTTTCAAAGCTTATTAAATCCAACATTCAATTTTGGAAACTCCACCACCTTCTTCGACTTGCGCGATATTGAATACATATATCATCAAATTAATTTCATGTGCGCAAGCATCTTCCATTCAATTCTATTAGATTTCCATGAACAATGCATGGTTCATCACCTTTTCCACTTCTTCATTTCCATGTCACGTTGCTATTTGGTTC
This sequence comes from Larix kaempferi, assembly GCA_027924585.1. Taxonomy (NCBI): domain Eukaryota; kingdom Viridiplantae; phylum Streptophyta; class Pinopsida; order Pinales; family Pinaceae; genus Larix; species Larix kaempferi. The sequence goes on from BSBM01000289.1 coordinate 27,701,641, forward strand.
TTCTTTTTTCTTCCAATGGACTTCTTCTACCAAAGAATGAATACCTCCCTTGAGAATGTGTGACTTCCAGTTCAGATACAGTAGTCTGAATTCTCGCGATTGAGGGTTTCCATCGGTGTCTAGAAACGATAGATGGAGGAAATAGATTTTCGTCGTCAATACGCTCAGTCGCAGGTGTATCTCATGCATTATAAACAACTGACTCATCTTACTCACCAGGTTGACAATATGGAGCATCAACAGTAATAGATTTTGAGTGAGTTGTCCTTTCTTCGATCTGAACATACTATACCATCATCATCTCCAACTCTGCAACTCCTTCATGTGCGTCCTTCTTCAAAGTGTACTGCAGTTGTGCCAATGGATTTGGAGCTTCGTCTTGCTAATAAATTAAACACACACATTGACCTTGAACTGCGGCTGTAGCAATTCAATTTTTCTGGTTTTGTTTGTATTTGACTTTTGGCTCGACATAGAGTCCTAAATGATGCAATTTTGCAAATAGACTGATTTTGAATATAATAAAAGTTATATTTTGCATCGACTCATATCTATCTTTCAGCAATGTTTGCACCTTTTCATCATTCATATATGCACAAAATCTTCTTCTATGTCATAATGATTAATTCAGCAATTAATCTGTTCTCCACTCTATCGTATCCAATATAAATTAACAACAACTAAATGCGTGCATGTATCTAAACTTCCTTTTCTGCGACATTTCCAACTGAATACATAACTATGATGAATATTGTGACATAAACTTTCTTAACCACACAACTAACTAGCATACCCCTTGAATTCCTAAGATGCATTATGTTGAAATCAAGGGTCTTACTCAATCCTTTTGATATTAGCAAGGAGGACATCAATTGCTTGTTACATTTGATGCACTTGGATTGTCTGCATCTTCAACGCACTTCTGAGGAGATTTCCTTACCCAAGATTTCTTGTGCACACTTCTGTCTTGATTTTGCATCAGAGAGTTTTCACCATAGTCCCTTTGAATGTGATTTACTTTGTGCAATAATTATTCATCTAGATAGTTCGCTGCTCTTCGAATGTACATAGCTTATGTCCAAAACCATCACATGCATAGCATCTCACAGTTTGATAATATTTTGCGATATGACCAAAACGGTTGCATCTTACACACTTCTTCCTATTGATCCTTCTTTGGTTAGCATATTGAACAACGTTGTATTTGTTGAAGAAACCATCATACCTGAAATACTTAACAATATTGGGGCAATGTTCTTTGTCACAAACCTTCTTTGATGCTTTTTCATAACCAAGGCCTGTTTTGTCTTCTGGTGATCTCTGATTGTCTAGGATTTTATTCAATATTGATGTGTTGTATTTGAACTTGTCTTTTACCTCATCATCAATACTAGCCTTGTTGTTTTCTTGATGTGTGAAAATCACTGGGGGATCTTGGACTTGTTTCTTACCCTTCATCTCAACCAAATTTTCTTCTAGACGAGATATCTCTTCGTCCTTCTCCTCAAGCTGATTTGTCAGCATCCTGATTTTCTCTGCAAATTATTCTAAAGAATTTTTCAATGCATATTTCTCTTCCTAAAGGACTTTGACCATGTCTTGTGCACAAATTAATTGTATCTCATAGTTGGTTACCATTTCATGAACTTCTGCATCGAGAGATTCTTGAAATGGCTTGTCCTATTCCTCATACTTTGACAATTGTTCCTACAATAATTTATTCTTCTTTCTTGACTTCTTCAAGTCATCTAGGGCACTAGTCAATTTTCCTTCCTAGTCAATATCTGTAGTCTTTTCTTCTTCATCATCTTGACTATCATTCTTGACCTCTGCAACAGGATTTGAAGGTGTAACTATATTTAGAGGTGTTTTGAATTGTCCACTAAAGAAGTATTTGTCTAGTGATCCTGGTTTACCTTGTGTAATAGGAGTATTCTTCGAACTGCTCTTCTTCTTCTCATCTCTTCTTTATTCTTCCACATGAGACATGACAAGAACTCTTTTTGGTTCTTCATCGCAATCACTTCCTTCAGATACATTGCTATCTTCTTTAGTGTACAGACTCTTCTTCTGCTTTGGAATCCTCCTTTTATTTTCAGATATGTGCTAAGTGCATGTATTTCTATGATAACAAGATTCTTCCTCGCTGTCATTGTCTTTATTTTTTGTAATACCCCTTGGTTTAGCCCCTGAACATATTGTTATTATTTTTATGTTGGAAAAAGTGGCACAAGAATCTTGGAATAACGTTTGCACATTATTATTATTTTTATTATGTTGAAATTATAAAATAATAAAATAAAATTAAACAATCGGATCGACCGATGCCATATAAAAGAGTATGAGGAAGCATGATGTTATGAGCAAGGGGTTGTGGGAAAAATGTCACCATTGTTTTTGTGTCTATGTTGATGTTATACTTGTGGACTTGGTGGACCCTCTTGGCTATGCACCCTCACATGTTATGTTACTCCTTGGTTTCAATTATTCCAGAATTAATTTTTATTATTGTTATAGTCTCTCTCTCTTTCTCTCTCGCACCTAGTGCTCCCTCTTGAGTTGGGTTAGTGTATCTCTTGGTGTAGCCACCTGATGTGTAACTCCAATTTACTATTCTGGAAATGTAAATCTCATGCTTGTGTCCCTCTCTCTCCCAATTCGAATTTCTCATCAAGGAATTCGATTGGCTTGTGTTGGCTAGTCACACTTGTTTGTCAGTTCATGCTTTTTCTCTTGTGCTTGTGTTGGGAACTTGTGGTTCTATTTTGTATAATATTGGTATGAGATCCTTGCTATTCATTGTTCCCTTGTGGAGACTGTTCCCAAGACGAGTTACTCTGGATCCACTAGTGTATGTCCTGGAATTGCCTCTGGAGATCTTAGATTGGCAACAAGGGTGAGGTCCATTGCCATTGGATTTGAGGTTGGACATAGTTGTGTATTGCTTCTAAAGATCCTAGTTTGGTAGAAGGGGTGAGGTCCACTATCTTGGATTTGAGGTTGTCCTGGAGCCACTAGAATTTCATTGGATTGGAAGTGCTACTTTCCATTGGGTTGTGGTTGGACTATTGTCTTGGAGCCATTGGAATTTCCCTAGAGTGGAAGTAGAGGCCACAATTTACATTGGGTTGTGGTTGGAATGATTCCTTAAGATAATTTGTGGTTTAGTGCACTCTTTCTTGTGGCATCATGGTTCTGTCTTGGAGGTGACCATTGCAAGTTAGTTTTGGTTTTCATTGTGTCTACTACTGGGTGGAATGTGGCACGATAGATTCTAGTTGCGTATTTGGAAAAGATAAGTGCTTTATTTCATGTTTATTTAATTTATTTGGATCTGATATGATTTATTTATCGATTCACATGAAATTTTTGATGAAATGTACGAGCTAATTGTGGAATAAATATCTCATGGAATTCAATCTATTATGCAAGTAAATTTTGTGAAAGCATTGGAAACTAGTTTTTGGGATTTTGGGCACAAATTATTTGAGGAAATCATTATTTGGAACCTATTCTATATAAATGATATTTCTTCCCCTTTTAGTTATATAATGTGTATTTTTATGGCACAATATCCTCGTAATGGTTTAAGGCACTTCTCTTTGATGCTTCTACCTTTTATTCGAAAACTAGTTCTTCGATTTGATTGTTTTGCCTAGTTTGGAGACTTGGAACATGAAGTGTTTGTAAAAATGATTGAGTGCTATTTTTATTATTATTTTTGATAAATAAACTTGAAATTTTTGTAATAATGTGAGGGTAAATCTTCTTGATAGTTTTTGGGAAATGTCTACCGAAATTCTAGATCAGTTTCCAATTTCTAGCTCCTTCAATGGAATTATTTGAGTAGATTTGTGACTTTTCATATGAAGTCTTTGAAGAAATTTTTGAATTAGATATACCTATGTTATGAATGATAAAACATGTTACTTGGATTTTTAATGATTCTATGAGTTGTGGATTTAATTATTCTAGTGATTATTAGAATTACTAGTCAATTCGGATGAGTAGAATTAGCTAGTTTTGTGAATTATTTAATGGACTATATATGGGAGGAAAGATACACCCATATGAATGTAGGTGATCCATGATATTATTTCCATGATTTAAATTAATCACATATTTGTATTTATTTGGAATTCATAAAGTTAAATTGGAAACTAGATACATTGCGGTGAAAATTGATAACTAGTTGTGGATTGAAATCTCTGTTTTCGTAAAAGTGGAATGCTACATCCATGTGCCATGTTTATAACATGTTATTTTGTTGTATGTGGCTAATTATCAGATTTTATCATTTACTTATAGATTCATTTCATTTTGGTTCAGTTACTTAGACTCAATTCCTCGCGATGAATGTTAACTAGTTTCATTGGAATTGATATAAAAGATCACCTTATGTGAAATTGGAATGATATGAAAATAAAACTTTAATTGGATGTAAGTGAATGCTTAATTATGTTTTTAATGGATTTGGGATTGATTTTGGTTTTAATGGCATGGTTACAAGTTTATTTTGTGCAAGACTAGTTGTTTTTATTGGAAAACTAGTAAACTAGTCTTGTGGACTCTGATTCGTAATTACCATGATTAATTATTATAATTTTGGTAATTAGGCCTTATTTACACGTAATTAGATGTTATTAATCCATTGGGATTGATAATCAATGGTAATTTGTTAAACAATTGGATTTGCGATAAGTTTCATTAAGCATCGTAATTAAAACCTTAATTACTAGTTAACTGTGATTAAGAATAATTAGCCTTTGGAAGTGGCTATCATCTCTGATATGGCTTGGATTGAAGGTTCGATGATTTTATATGATTTTAAGAATCATTCCCATCCCTTATATCAGATGTTGGATGTGTTATGAATTTATATTAAATTATTGTTAATTATTGGATTTTGTGTCGTAATTAATTTTGGAAAAATGGAAATTAAATTTTTAAGGTTTATCCGCTGCACTAAAAATAAATTAAATAGCCTCATAGAGCTAATGATATGTCCCTTAGACACTCTGATATCCCCAGGGGAAATTACAGGTGGTATCAGATCTTAGGTTCCAACTCTGCGGCTGTTGGGCCTATTATGGATTCATAACTCTGTTTATATGCATTTGGAATTTATAGATGTGCTTTGTGAAAGAATTTTAACCTCCCTTATGTTAATAGAATAATCATAATCCTTGAATAATTCCTACTTCAGAGATAATCTTGAATATATTTTTATTTCTTTTCAATTTCAAAGGTCAAGGGGTTATGGATTTGTTAGTATATGTAATATATTAACATAGATTAGTATATATATGGTAAGGTGTGAGATATAAATAGTGTATAAAGTAAATAATTACTTATATATGTATATGATATGTAATTATATAAGATATATAAAGATGATATAGTTTTATTATTATTAAATATTAATATGATTTATTAGGTGGCATTTATACCTTATAGGGATTTTGGATTTTCTATTGATGGTATGCTTTTATAGGATTAATTATGCCACTTGGATGGTGGTGGTTACATTGATGAGTAACTCCTTGTGTATTTTGGGTAAATAGGCAACTTGTATTAATAGTGGTTAGATTTTCAAATTTTTTTTTTAATGTATGTGAGTAATTCCTTGTCTATTTTTGGAGGAAATGAGCCACTTGTCTTTAATGGTTTATATTATCTTCTATTTTATTTATTTTATTTGTGGATATGTAACTCTCTATCTATTTTTGGAGGAAATGAGCCACTTGTCTTTAATGGTTCATATTCTCTTCTATTTTATTTGTGGAGATGTAACTCCTTGTCTATTTTTGGATGAAATGAGCCGCTTGTCTTTAATGGTTCATATTCTCTTCTATTTTATTTATTTTATTTGTGGAGATGTAACTCCTTGTCTATTTTTGCAGGAAATGATCCACTTGTCTTTAATGATTCATATTCTCTTCTATTTTATTTATTTTATTTGTGGAGATGCAACTCTTTGTCTATTTTTGGAGGAAATGAGCCACTTGTCCTTAATAGTTCATATTCTCTTCTATTTTATTTGTGGAGATGTAACTCTTTGTCTATTTTTGGAGGAAATGAGCCACTTGTATTAATGGTTCATATTCTCTTAATTTTATTTATTTTATTTTATTTTGTGTGTAAGAAGGTAGTGTAGTAGTTTATGATAATATTGTATGACATAAATTTAAATATATATAACATAATATGTGATGTAAGATAGATGACGGGTATATGATATTGAATATAGCATAATATAAATGTTATATATATATGTGTGTGTGTGTGTGTAATATGTATTTTAAAATATGCAATAATGATTAGTATTACATGTATATGATATGGTGTATATACTATATGTATAGATGTGAACATATGCAATGAAGTAAGTGTAAAGTTTGGAAGTATTTTGGAAGTGTTTGGGAGTATTTGGGAAGTGTTTGGAATTTTTTGGAAGTATTAGGAAGTATAGTGTGATGAGAAATATTATGTTAGTATATATGTTATAATGCGTACTTAATATGATAACATTGGATTAAGTAATCATACCGTTATAATTGTATGTATATTATGGTATAACATAATAGTTATACGAGTGTATAAAATATAGAATATATGGGTGTTATGACTAATATGATGTGTATATGATTAATAATAATATGATATATGATTGATTGAAGAATTATAATATGCATGTAGACAAATGGGCGTATGTATAGAAATAATACATGGTAATAGTAAGTATGGTGTATGGTATAAGTGTATGATGGTGTGTTTTATAGCTAGTAATTATTTTATCGTAGAATGTTAGAATATTTTGGTGGTAGTTAGAATATTTTGGTGGTAGGATGTTTGGTTTCTTGAGGTGACTATTAATGTACTTTGGTTGATGGTATAAGTAGTGTGCTACATATAAATAATTAGCAACGTAATGTATGATTGTGTATATTTTGAGTGTTTACATAAGTGTAGTATTAGTAGTGTTTGTGTGATGATGTTGGTTGTACATATGTATTATTAATATATGGATATTATATATATCGTTCTGTGCTAATAATTATATATAATGTTATGATAAATAGTAACTATCCAATATGGTTGGTATCGTCGATGTATGTTGTTTGATACTATTGGTTGTTATTGATTAACTGATTAATGGTTGATACATGTATGATATTGCCATTACTGTATGTATGGATAGTATTGATTGTTCTTGTTTGTCAAGGTGATTGATGGGTGATCGAGATATAATTAATATAGGTACAATTAACTTTGGTTATTGTTGATGTTTGATTGGTTGTCATTGATTGAAATCGATGATTGATGTATGGTTGATGTATTCCGATTTGATGTATTCTTATGTTGATGTATTTTTCTTCTCGTTGATGCAATTGATTGATGTATTATGAATGATGTACTCTAATTGATGTATTCCGATTTGATGTATTCTGATTGATGTATTTTGATTTTATGTATTATGGTTGATGTATTTTGCTTCTCGTTGATGTATTTTGATTGATGTGTTATGGTTGATGTGTTCTGGATGATGTGTTCTGGTTGAGGTATTCTAGTTGGTGTATTCTAGTTGATGTACTATGATTGATGTTTGTATGGTTAGTTGATACATATATGATTTTCATTGGTTGATATTTTTTTATGATTGATATATGGTTTAGGTATTATGAATTGATGTATTTTGGACCGACATATATATGACTGATGTATGAATGATATTGGTTGATACTAATTACTATTATTTGATGTATATTGGCTTTTTGACTATCCTCTAAAGAAGATTTATGCTTTGTTTAACTGCTAGTTGTTATGGCCCTTTTTGGTTTCTTAGTTAGATTGGAATTGTTACATATAAGTTTCTTAATCTTACAGTAAGTGCATAAAATGTTCGGGTGATATTTGCGATTTTGCTAGAAAAATATCTTTGTGATCTTCATTAAAAAGGTATCTTTGAGATCTTTGTCAGAAAAGTATCTATATGATATTTGTTAGAAGAGTATCTTTATGATCTTTGTTAGAAAAGTATCTTCTTGGTCTGAATGTCTTTATGACCTTGTTGAAATTTTCTCTTTTGAAACGTTTCTTGAAAAGTACCTTTCTGGAAGAGTATCTTTCATTTAATGAACAACTATTCTTGTGGTATATTGATAGTATTTCATGCATATTGTTGATAGAGCATATGCATGGTGCATTTCATGTATATGTAAGTAAAGTATATGCATTTTATGTGATTGATTGACTGGAATGCATTTCATGAAGAAAGAGTACACACTTGATGCAATTCATGAGATTTGATGGTATACTTGATGCACTTCATGAAATTGATTGATACACCTGATGCATTTCATATGATTGAAATTGATTAGAATAAGATTCATGTAGATGCATTTTAAGTATTTTGTTAAAGAAGTATCTATATCGAATGTTCCTTATATATACTAATGTATTTCGTGTGATCTATTTCATGTATCATGTATCTTGAAGATGTATTTTATGTATCTAGATGAATAGTTAGTATATATATATATATATATATATATATGTTTTCTACTAACCGTGTGTTTGTTGGAACATGAAAAGTATCTTTGTAGAAGAATATATTTATATAATGTATCACACATTTTTTTAATATACCTGATGTTAATAATATGAGTGAATGAAATATGATTTTAAGGTGTATGTATCTTTGTTGAGGTTTGAAGGCCTTGTAAAGAGGATTGAAGACCCTGTCATGGGCATTGGAGATCGACCCTTGCTTCCTTGAGTCCACTCTACTAGTCCCAGTTCTCCCATGGGCAGTGGAGACAGACAAGAAAGTAGGTGGTAGTGGGAAGTATTTTGGTTAGAAATATGTTATATTTCGGAGGCATGTATGGGCATGCATGTTATCCTTTAGTAAAGGAATGCATGTGTATGCATCGAGGACGATGCATGGTTTAAGGGTGGAGGGATGTAATACCCTCTGTTTTAGCCCCTGGACATATTATTATTGTTGTTATGTTAGACAAAGTGGCACAAGGTTCTTGGAATATGGTTTGTACATTATTATTATTTTTATTATGTTGAAATTATAAAATAATAAAATTAAATTAAACAACCGGATCGATTGATGCCACATAAAAGAGTATGAGGAACCATCATGTTACAAGCAAGGGGTTGTGGGAAAAGTGTTACCATTGTGTTTTTGTCTATGTTGATGTTATACACCATTCTTGTGGACCTGGTGGACCCTCTTGGCTGTGTACCCTCACTTGTTATGTTACTCCTTGGTTTCATTTATTCTAGGATTAAGTTTTATTAGTGTTACAGTTTCTCTCTTTCTCTCTCTCACCTAGTGCGCCCTCTTGAGTTTGGTTAGTGTGTTTCTTGGTGTAGCCACCTGATGTGTACATCCAATTTACTATTTTGGGAATGTAACTCTCATGCTTGTGTCCCTCTCTCTCCCAATTCGAATTTCTCATGAAAGAATTCGATTGGCTTATGTTGGCTAGTCACACTTGTGTGCCGGTTCATGATTTTTCTCTGGTGCTTGTGTTTGGCACTTGTGGTTCTATTTTGGATACTCTTGGTATGAGATCCTTTCTGTTCATTGTTCCCTTGTGGAGCCTGTTCCCAAGATGAGTTACTCTGGAGCTACTGGTGTATGTCCTGGCATTGCCTCTAGAGATCCTGGATTGGTAGCAAGGGTGAGGTCCACTGTCATTGGATTTGAGGTTGGACATAGCTGTGTATTTCCTATAGATATCCTGGTTTGGAAGCAAGGGTGAGTTCCACTGCATTGGATTTGAGGTTGTCCTTGAGCCACTAGAATTTCCTTGTATTTGAAGTGCTACTTGCCATTGGGTTGTGGTTTTACTGTTGTCCTGGAGCCATTGGAATTTTCCTAGAGCGGAAGTAGAGGCCACAGTGTCCATTGGGTTGTGGTTGGACTGATGGGCCTTGAGAGAATTTGTGGTTGATTGCACTCTTGCTTGTGGAATCATGGTTCTGGATTCAGGGTGACCATTGCAAGTGATTTTTGGCTTGCATTGTGTCTACGACTGGGTGGAATGTGCCATGGTGGATTTTGGTTGCGTATTTGGAAAATATAAGTGCTTTATCTCATGTTTATTTAATTTATTTGGCTCTGATATGATTTATTTATGGATTCAAATGAAATTTTAGATGAAATGTATGATATAACTATGAAATAAATCTCTCATGGAATTCAATCTATTTATGCAAGTAAATTTTGTGAAGGAATTGGAAACTAGTTTTTGGGATTTTGGGCGCAAATTGTTCGAGGAAATGATTATTTGGAACGTATTCCATAGAAATGATATTCCTTCCCATGTTAATTATATAATGTGTATTTTTATGGCATAGTATCCTTGGAATGGTTTAAGGCACTTCTCTTTGATGCTTCTACCTTTTATTCAAAAACTAGTTCTTCGATTGGATTGTTTTGCGTGGTTTGGAGACTTGGCACATGAAGTGTTTGTAAAAATTCCCGAGTGTTCTTTTTATTCTTATGTATGATAAATAAACTTGAAATTTTTGTGATAATGTGAGGGTAAATCTTCTTGATATTGTTTTTGAAATTTCTACCAAAATTCTAGATCAATTTCCAATTGCTAGCTCCTTCAATGGAATTGTTTGAGTAGATTTGTGACTTTCCATATGAAGTGTTTGAAGAAATTTTTGAATGAGATATACCTCTGTTATGAATGATAAAAATTTTTATTTGGATTTAGAATGGAATTTGAATGATTCTATGAGTTGTGAATTTAATTATTCTAGCGATTATTAGAATTACTAGTCAATTCAGATGAGTAGAATTAACTAGTTTTGTGAATTATTTAATAGACTATATATGGGAGGAAATATACAAACATATTATTTTAGGTGACCCATGATATGATTTACATGAGCTAAAATATTCATATATTTCTCTTTATTTGGAATTCAGAAAGTTAAATTGGAAACTAGATACATTGCAGTGAAAATTGATAACTAGTTGTGGATTGAAATCTGTGTTTTCGTAAAAACGGAATGCTACAGACATGAGACTTGTTTCTAAAATGTTATTATGTTGTATGTGGATAAATATAAGGTGTGATACTTTACTTATGTATTCATTTCATTTTGGTTCAATTACTTAGACTCAATTCCTTGCGGTGAATGTTAACTCGTTTCATTGGAATAGATGGAAAGTATCACCTTATGTGCAATTGGAATGATGTGCAAATAAAAATTTAATTGTTTGTAGGTGCACACTTAATTATGTTTTTAATGTCTGTAGGATTTATTTTGGGTTTAATGGCATGGTTACAAGTTGATTTTGTGCAAGACTATTTGCTTTTATTGGAAAACTAGTTAACTAGTCTTGTGGACTCTCATTCGTAATTACCATGATTTATTATTGTAAGTTTGGTAATTGGGAATTATTTACATGTAATTAGATGTTATTAATCCATTTGTATTGATAATCAATGGTCATTTTTTAAACAATTGGATTTATGATACGTGTCGTCATTTGTGCACTAAGTGTCGTTAAGCGTCGTAATTAACACCTTAATTACTAGTTAACTGTGATAAGAATAATTAGCCTTTAGAAGTGGTTATAATATTTGATATGGATTGGATTGAAGTTTTTATGATGTTAAGAATCCTCCCCATCCATTATATCATATTGTTAATTATTGGATTTTGTGTCGCAATTAATTTTGGAAAAATGGAAATTAATTTTTTATGGTTTATCCACTGCACTAAAAATAAAGTAATTAGCCTTAGAGAGATAATTATATGTCCCTTATACACTTTGATATCCCCGGGGGACATTACATTTTTTTTTGTAATGACCTACTCCTCCACATCTGAAACATTTGAAGGGCAGCTTGTTCTTGTACTTACCTCTTCCTCTTTTCAACTTTATAATAAAGTTTGATTCCTCATCATCTAACTCATCGCAACAGTCCTTGTCATGATCATGTCCGTCCTTCCCAGTAGATTTAAAAGCGGATTTATTGTTATGGGAGTCTCTTTCTCAGTTCTCATCTCATATACAGTCAAAATCCCATGAAGCTCATCCTTTGTTAGATCTTCAAGATTTGCTCTTTATTCCAATATAGACACCTTTGCATCAAAATTTGAGGGAATAATTCTTAGTATCTTCTGTACAACGGATTCTTCTACCAAAGTGACCCTGATACTCTTGATAGCATTAACTCTCTCATCAAATCTTAAAAAATAGGAGGTAATTTTCTCTTCATCTTTCATTTTCAGAGATTCAAATAAACCAGAGTAATTCTGCAAATTTTATTTCTTTACCTTCTCGTCACATTCATAGACACCTATGAGTTTGTGCCAAACTTCCTTAGCTGATGTGTAGTGCATTACCTTGATGAAATCATTACCAATCAAACCACAAAGCAATGCATGTCTGGCTCTTTCATTACATTCATAGATTCACCTCTATACTAGATTAACTGGCACTACTTCTAGGACATTGTAAGCATTAATAATGGACTTCCAGACATCTACTCCTAGTGATTGTATATATACTTCCATCTTGACCTTCCAGAATATATAGTTGGTGCCATCAAACCTTGCTGTTCTGTTAGTTGAAAGACGTTCCTTCTTGTCCATATCTTCACGAGGATCTATCTTCCAGATGTTAATCTATGACTGAAGACACCCGCTCTAATACCAATTGTTGGAATCGGTTTAATACAAAGAGGGGGGGGAATCAGTATTAGTGTAGTTATTATCAGTTTTTTCCTTCTTTAATAAATTAATCTTTAACTTAATCTTGATCTTTAATTATGCATCTAACATAAATAAAACATTCATCCACATATGCACCAAGACAAAGAACACATAACACATAGGATTTTGACATGGAAACCCAAATGGGAGAAAACCACAGAATGCTCTTTTGTAATGAAAATAATACATTCAAGGAAGCACCGACTTCGTGTGTTTACTAGCACCAACTTGAAGGAGGAACCGACCCCCTGGTTTTACATGCACCGACCTAAAGGAAGCACCAACTCCTTGTGTTCTCCAACACTAGATGGAAGGAGGCTACAACCTCCTGCTCCTTGCCCCCTCCTGCCTCCTATATATCCAAACAAATATTATGTCTTACTAATCTTTCAAATCACGTAAAAATTTTATATTCTATAGTTCGTTCTGATATGCGCCACCTTCATATGCAGATGATTCACTGTCAATGTACTGCATACATCGCTTGACTTCTCATTCCAGTCAATTCTTCACTTATGTCAATGACTTGCTTCACATATTGTGTGCTTTTGATCTTGCATTCTGCACCAGGGTTTACTTTGTCTTTTTGCTAATGCACAACTACACTTACCAACTTATACTATGATTTCAATTGATAGTTTGTTGTTCTGAGATTATACATTAGTATCAAATGGAACTACGCACTTACTTGGATGTGTCCATTCTATTTAAGTGTCATAGTCCTTTATACAATCTGTGACATGTTGTGCATCTTATGATTTGTCCTTTAGTTTTAACGCACTTGCCTCGTATCATCCTCATCATGATGCACATACAATTTTATGATGTTGTTCTATCGTTGCGCATCTAATGGACTTCTTTAATTTTCACACTTCACTTCAATCATTCATGCATCAACCAAACTTCTGTGCATATTCTGATATACTCCGGTTCTATCTCTGTGCTTCTTTCTTACATCAATTGCGACTATCTGTGTGATTCCAGTAATACTATCGTTAGGTCCTCACAGAATTGCGCATAATTCTATGATAATGCCTTTCCGTATTTGCACATCCATCACAGATCTGCAACATCATTTTGTCCACCATCAGTAAATCATTCTGCTACATTGTGCGCACTCGGCTCCTCTCTAGATCTTGTTGTTCTATCCTCGATCCCTTGATTCCCTGAATATAAATATGTATCTTCTACTTAAATCTCTATATCCTTTCCATCAAGATTACTTCAAATATCCAACTTGCATCTCTATTTATATATGTCTTGCATGGATTGTATGTCCACAAGTTGGTTGTGGAAATCCTTCTTCCTTTCTTCATGGATTATGCCTATGCCACATGTCATGTTCTACACTGTTGATGTGTCATCCTTTTTGGATCTTGTGCATCCATGGTCCACGACTTAGTGGAACTTTCACCTCATCTTGTTCTTTTTTCATTTCATCTCTTTTAGAACTTGCGAAAAAATTGTCCTTGACTTAGTGGGACTTTAACCATTGTGGTATCATCACTAATGGGACTTGCACAATTGGTGTATCAATGCTTTGTGGATCTTGCGCATACGTGATCTTCAACTTGGTGGGAATTTGACCCTTGTAGTACCATCACTCGTGGGACTTGCACACTTGCTAAGTATTTAGCTATGGAATTTGCACATATACTAACTTCAACTGCTACACCCTTCTTGGAGCTTGTGCGTGATTCAATAAATGAAAGCATCTTCTGATTGGTAAGACTTGCATGCTTTCAGGAATGTTTAACCATAAGTTGTTACTTGCTGCTTGACATGCTCACACACTTGTACCTTTGCTTGATCAACTCCTTTCTTGCTTGTGCACATGTACCTTTGTCCATCCAATTCTTTGGCTACTACCTTGAGAGAGTGACTTGGTGGACTTGGTATCTACGCAGGTACCACATGTAGTAGGATACATTACTTATGTACTTATTTGAACTACATCTGCACGTCCTTGGAAACACATCTTTAGACTGGATGCAACTTCTATATATACTTATTCAAACTAACATCCATATCCTTCATCTATCTAGTGCATATACTTCTTCAAAGTGGCTTCCATATACTTCTTTAAGATGGCATAAGAATGTTGTATCCACTTTGACCTCAGTTGAAATCAATGAATCAAATTGAATCAATTGACATCCTCTTTGAAATTAGTTGACATAAATGACAACCAAAGTTTAACATATATATATATATAAAGAGAGAGAGACAAAGGGAGAGAGACCAAAAATTAAAATGGGACATGAGAATTCAGTTGTAAAAATGGTTTAAGAGGAAACTTTGTCAAGGCTATGGACGCTTGTGGACAACAGAGACATGCATGTAGTATAAGAGATGAGGAACAAACTTTAAGAACTTGATTGAATTATGATTTATACTCTATGGTGTTATGCTCGGTGCAAAGCACATTTTGTACTTAAGATTGATAAATGAAATCCATACTTTGACTCCTAGAGAAAAGATGTAATATTGTCTTAGGTCCGCTTTTATTGATTCGTATCCTATTGAAAATTTGAATATATATTGAAGTGGAATCCATGAATATAGGAACTATTATGCCCATCCAAAGATATTATCTTTAACACTTAGATGAATGGAAGGATTTAGGTGTTTTAGGTAGAGATAACTAGTTTTTCCAGTGGTTCACCAATTATTGTTGCCATAACAGTGTCCCCTCTTTTCTTGATCTTGGAAGAGAAAATCAAAGGCCCCTCATACTAAATTTTGGGTTATTGAGTGTTACACCAAAATCTTGCCATCATGAGTCATGTGTCAACTCCATACCTTAATTCATGAACTTCCCTTGGCTGAAACATCAAGAGAAAGTTGTTGTCCTTGTGTTTCCAGATTGCCTCATTGCACTGGCGCATCCTGCTTTCCAGCAAGAGGCGCCATACTATGGCTAGCGTATGATGATCTCCTACAGAGTGCGCAAGTGGCTCTTGTTGGCTTCATGAAACCTGCTCCAAACCTTTCCTGGTGCCAGTTGTCTTCATGCAGAGTGCACCAGAGATGGTTAATGTGGATAAAGAGGAGATTCAAGCGACTTATCGAAGCTTGGTGACATGGAGGTCTATCCCTAATTGATAGGAGGGTTGGTATTAGGTACCCTAACCTAATGGGAAGATCCCTTAGACCTATCCCCTTAATCTTCAACCTACTCTATCCATTTAACCTTATAAATATTAAGCCTCTATCCATTGAGAAGCAAGGAAGGACTATAGTACTCTCATGCTGGTGGAATTTCTCTAGGTGATCCTTACTCATCCTTTGAGAGGCAAACATCATAATTTGGATGCTTGGCTTGAATTGTTGGAAAGAAGATTGCAACATTAAGGCTTAGGTTGTAATGTTATCTCTCTATGTACTCTCTATTATTACAGTTAATACAAACTCTTTACATAAACATTGTTGTGTTGATAGTGTTTAGAACTTTCTTCCTTAACTGTTAGTTTAGATAAATTCATGTTTAGATATGCTTTTACTGTTTGCTTGTTTCCACTTATTCAACATGGTTTTGCAGCTTGAGATCTGAAGACTCTGGAGCATTGGATCAACAAAGAGGAAGAGGATTTGTAGACTTCAGGTAAGTGATCTACTTGTTAATCTACATCTCTATTGATCTAGGAAAGTAGGTTGTATTATGTATTTATTTGTTCTAGATCCACTTGGACTAGGGAGATCTAGCCTGAGTCAACTTGAGTATATTGTCCGTAAACAAATATGGTGACCATATTGGGGAGTATCATAGCTTTGATTTTAGTTTAGTTTGATTTCATTGATTTTTTATTGATCGATATTCTAGCCTCCTAAGCCCTTACCATCATTGGATCTTGTCATCAGAGAGTCTGTTGGCTTGCCATGACTCTGTCTAGGATTAGTATTGGACCTATTACTATTCATTCTTTGGAGATCTCATTATTTTGTTACTTGTCATTCGCCTAACGTACCTGGGTTGTATATTCCCTGCGCCACTATGATTCTGGAGCACATACCCAGTGAGAAACCTGTGCCATTGGCGCCATTTTCTTGATTTCAAAGTGCGCCACTGGCACCATTCCCCTGTGTACAAAGTGCGCCTGGCACTCTGGTGTATAAAAACAGAGTGCGACAACCTTCAGTGCTTGGTTTTTAGTGCAAAATATTCTCCATTTTTGGTTTTTGGTTTGATTGATGAGCTCTTTGTGCTACATATTACAGTCAAAAAACCCTTAGGCCCATCCCGTTTGTGTTTGGATTTGTTTTTGATTGATTTTTGGGTTCTACATTATTCAAGTGAGAGATTTGGTAGTGGCGGGAAATTTCAATCCCCCATCTATCCACTCAATATGTAATCCCTGATCACATCTTTGGATATATTCAGTTTGTTAGATATGATTTCCAAACCCTTCCTGCACTTAGTCATTGGGTTTTGATTGTGTTTGATTGATTTTTGAGTGTGTTAGAGTTCATTGGGTGCTCACCAGTTTTTATTTGAGAGTTTTTGATTGATTGGAGTGCTGTAATTATTCTCTTGTTTTCTGCTATTAGATCTCAAAAGAATTATAATTATCAGATTTTATTTTGATATATACATCAGAAAATCAAAGAGATTCATTATTTTGTTTTCAAGGTTATTGCTTGGAAATCATTGTAGAATTTTTCATGCTTTGGAAGTTGTCATTTTACAAGTCTTTGGGAAGTTTGAAAAGATAATCGTTTGATCATATTTTCTTCAGTTGTGAAAGATAATTCAATCGCTTCTTTGAAAAATAAAGTGGATTCAAACTTTTATGAAGTATTCCAAAAATTGAAAGGTTCTTTGCATCTTTGATCTTCGTGGTGCTTTTTAGCTCATTATAGTGGAAATTTAGGGTTATCGCATTCTAGGAAGGAATTCTTTCTTTTCATTATTTCTTAGATTCATTCTAGTTTGAAAAGACAAAGACAAAGAAAAATATATTTGGATTTGGTGTGTTGATTTTTGTTTTGTTGGAAAAACGAAAAGAGTACTTCATTTATCTTTTGTTAGATTTTGAACTATAAGGTTGTTAGTTTTGTTACTCTCGGAAGAAAATGAAAATTTCTCCTTACCTTAGATAGTTTTCATCGAAATGAAAATAAAATGTGCATCTTCATGTAGTTAATACTTGCATTATTTTTAAATTTCTGTCTACACCTCATGCATTCACCTAACCACTTAGATAAAATTTATCGGTAAGATTAGGTTAAAACTTTATGGTAACTTGTGTGATAAGTTAGTGACATGTTCCGACATCATTGAACATGGAAGCTGTCGTTATTTTCCTGCACTGCATCCCGGGGGCCTACAGTTCTTCCATGTACCAACCCACTATGGAATTATGACCCAAAATCCGACAACATCCGACGAAAAGGACTGTGTCGTCAGTTTTCACCTTCAAAATTACAAAATTTGATGAATTTTTTTTAAATTGATAGAATTTCTGGTCGGATATCCGACGACGTCTTTTGGATAGTCGACCAGTGTCGTTGGATAGCTGACACTATATTATGCCCGCGGTTGTCGTATATCCGACACTATATTATGCCCGCAGATGTCAGATATCTGACACTATATTATGCACACGTATGTCGGTTATCCGACACTATATTATTCTCGTGGTTGTCAGATATCCGACATGTATTTTACAATGGTAACTGTGTTTAATTCGTTAGATATCCGACGAATGTTTATATTTTAAAATCTATAAATTTTGAAACATTCTGACATGTTTGCTATACAAATGACGGTTTGCGAAATATTTTGTATTCGACGGAATGTTTTCCATAAAAGAATACATCATTATTTCTATTTTTGTGATTAAAATTAGCAAAGTGTGGAGCTTGATTTTCTAGGATCAATAATCTTCATTCAAGCTCTTTATGAGAAAAAGTCAAATAGCAATATTCCTGATCCAGATGAACAGAATTGACAATTGCTTGCTAGATTGTGGGATGGATTGAAAAGAAAGGGTGATGGTAAATGTTATTATCCATGTAGTCATTGCAGGGGCTTTAAGAGGAGAAGAATAAAGATCATAACAACCAAAAAACATTGTAGGGAACATGGACATGCTGAGGGGGGACATGAATATCGTCCATTTGTAAGTTTTGCATTATATATGTTTTTATATTGATTGCTTTTGTAAATGCATGTATTATTTTAATATTTATTATATTAAATTTATCTATTGACGGTTTCATGTAAGTATAAATGAAAGGCATCCTATGGCATATCGTCCAGAGGAAGTGCTTTCAGAACAAGTACCGGAGGAAGATGTAGCTATGAATAATGGAGAACAAGTTAATGATCATATTGAAGAAGATGATCATACTGATAACATAGTTGAAGATGATGGTACAAATACTTTGATCCATGATTCATTTAATTTTAGAATGGATGATGATGATCATGATCATGAAAATGATTATCATTTTGATGATATTCATGATTTACCTCTTCTTGAGAAGGCATACGAAACCCTTTATGAGGGCTCCAACACAAATCTTCTCTTTGCTATATTGTTGATAATGAACTTGAAGGTTATGAATGGTATTTCAAACATATCAGTCACACGGATGTTAAGGTATGTAATATATTCCATCACATAATATATATGATTGCACTAAAGGTTATCACCGTTCGTCTAATAATTTTTTTGTTAATTCATAAGTCAAATTAATACGGATGAAATGTGTTTTATTAATATTATTTATATATTATATTAACTAGATTTTTATTTTAATTTGTTGTAGCATGATAGCTGAATTTTGTTACCATCGTCAAATATTTTACCTCGCACATATCTAGATTTATTTGCCATCATGAAAGAAATTGGAATGCAGTATGAAGCAATTCATGCATGCCCCGATGACCATGTTATATATTATAATCAACATGAATTTGCAACAGAATGTCTGGAATCTCATATCAGTAGATATCGAACAGATCAAGTAACAAAAAAGGTGCCTCGCAAGGCTCTTCATTATATTCCCATTATTCCACGTTTGCAACAACTGTTCAGGTGCAAAAACATAGCGCAATTTATGGATCACCATGCATGGAACAGAAGTCAAGATGACATTATTCGAATGCCTGCAGATGGGTCCGCATTTAAAGATATGGAGGAAAAATGGACTCACTTTAAAGAAGAACCTCGTGATATTAGGATTTCTTTTGTAGCGGATGGTGTCAATTCATTTGCACAGATGAGATCCATTTACTCGATGTGGCCTATTTTTGTTATCAACGATAACATTCCTCCATGGTTGTCAATAAAGAGGGACCACATAATGTTGTCGATGATTGTTCCAGGTATATTGTGTCTACAGATTCTTTTTAATGTAGTGGCATCTCATTTGTCGTATTTTGTTGCATAATGTCATATATATATTTTTTATTTTTCTTTTGTGCAATATGGTTTATATATCTAAATGGTACGTCTCATAATTATATTTTTTATATGTTCATATCAATCAGGTAAGTACCAATTCAAAGATATGAATGTATATATCGAACCTCTTATTGGAGAGCTACTAAAGTTATGGAATGGCATCACTATGTATGACGTATCTAGACCAATATGTAAAAGAAAATTTCAAATCCATGCAATGCTGGTATGGACAATACATGATGCCCAGGGTTAATCCATTTTTGCGGTTTGTAATTATAAGTTCCACTTTATTTGCATTTAATTTTATGAACTAATTAATATACTATGCACGCATGTTTTTCTAAATAATCCATTCATTTTGTATATAATTATAACTTACATAGATATTCCATATCTTTATGTAGGTCTTCAGACAAAGGGGAAATTTGCATGTTCAGTTTGTGGTCCTAAGATCAAATCTTGTCGTTCAAAAAGCTTAGGAAAGGAGGTGTTTGATGAGTATAGGCACTTCCTCTCTAATAATCACAGGTATCGAACTACTGAAAAACATATGTTCAATGGAAAGCAAGAGACTGCATTAAAACTACAGAGAATGACACCTCACCTATGGAAGTTGCAATATAATAGAAATCGTCAAGGTACGTATGAATCATCGTTTATGAAATGTTATGTATTTTTTTATTGTGTGTTTTTACTGTAATTGACATTGATTTCTGTAATTTCTTTATAAACTACGATTCATGATGGTCGTTCATGTGATAATGAAGGCATTAATGGGATTCCACGAGGAATGAAAAGTTACCCAAGACAATTTAGTAGGTTGCCCTACTATGAGCACCTACAAATTGCTCATCTATTTGATACAATGCATATCGGAAATAATGTGACTGAAACATTATGGCGAATATTGGTTGGAAGGAGTGAGAAAGAAAAAAAATGACAAAATTTGCAAATACATTCAAGAAGGAAACCATGCAATGAAAGATATCATTCAATTTCGCAGCAATGAAGAGCAAATTAATATAAAATCACTTACATGGATGTTAACTAACCAACAAAGTAATGTTGTAAAATAAGTCATGTGAAAAATTATATTTCCCATGGGATTTTGTGCGAACATGAAGAATGTTCGGGTACACAGGGTACTACCAAAGGACTGAACACCAAGAGAAACCACTTCACACAAACAGATCAAAGATCAACACACTGATGTTTTGACGTGGTTTAAACCCTCTTGAGGGAAACACTCCACGGCCCCGGCCAAATAGCTTCTACGGGACAATTTATTATGCAAAGAAAGAAAGTTACAAATGAGCTTCTTATAATCGATCAACTAAACAATGAACCTCCATGCTCTTTAAATAGAGATCATGGACCAATTGGGTGTTAAGCCATGATTCAAGGTTAGGTTTGATCTAAGAGAAGTTGAGCCGTCGGATCACTCTATGTCGGAAACATATTGTGACCGTCGGATTAAGTATTTACAAATGCATACTAAAGAAACACACTATCCCTAACGGATATATTACACAAGTTGATCTTAACTAACTCCTAAGTGTCTAAATATCCTAACATCCCCCCTTAAGAACAACTTGGGATAGGATTGAAGGATTTACAAAAGTGACACTATTAGGAGAAGGAAGGAGGCATTAGAGCCTATCCCCCCTTAATGACAAGTTCTTGAACTCCTAACATAGATCGAAGTTTAGAAAACTTCGCTTCTGTAAGAGACTTGGTGAAGATGTCTGCAACTTGATCATCTGTAGGGCAAAAGAGCACTTCAAGAACCCGATCATGAACAAGATTTCTGATGAAGTGCATATGTAGCTCAATGTGTTTGCTGCGTTGATGTAGAACTGGATCTTTGGCAAGCTTGATGGCACTTTGATTGTCGCACCAAAGTGGAGTAGGCTGCTGCTGCTCGAATCCAAACTCTGAAAGGATCTGTTGAAGCCATAAAGCTTCCTGACTAGCATTAACTGCTGCTCGATATTCTGCCTCTGCTGAAGAAAGAGCAAGAGCTTGTTGTTTCTTACAAGCCCAAGTAATAGGTCCAGATCCCAGACTGAAAACATAACCTGCAGTAGACTTTCGATCATCAGGATCGCCGGCCCAATCTGAATCAGTGAAACCAACCAACAAAGGTTTCCCCCCGTACTATAATGAATCCCAAACTGAACTATACCTCGAATATATCGAAGTATTCTTTTAGCTGCTTTCCAGTGACTTTCATGAGGTGTCTGCATATAACGGGAAACTCGACCAACGGCAAAGGAAAGGTCAAGACGGGAATGAGTCAAGTATAAGAGACTACCAACAAGCTGACGATACAAGGTGGCATCGACTTCAGGTGAAGTACAAGTGGCAGAAAGTTTGACTCCAGACTAGAAGGGAGAAGGGGCTGGTGTCCAATCTTCCATGTGAAAGCGACGAAGAAGGTCACAAGCATACTTAGACTGAGAAAGAAAGATTCCTTATTTGGTTTGCAGGACTTGGAGACCAAGAAAATAATGCAAATGTCCTAAGTCTGACATTTCAAAATTTTGTTTAAGACTGGATTTCACATGGGTTATAAGCTTAGGGTCACTACCAGTAAGAATAAGGTCATCAACATATAGAAAAAGTATGATGAGATGGTTTTCTACTTTCTTAGTGTAGACGTTGGGGTCAGAATGGCATCTAGAAAAAACAGTGTCAAGGAGAAAGTTATCCATTTTGGCATACCAAGCTCTAGGAGCTTGCTTAAGGCCATATAAGGATTTCTTAAGGTGGTAGACAAGGCTAGAGTTATTCTGAACATAGCCAGGAGGTTGTTCCATGTAAATTTCCTCCTGTAAATCACCATGTAAGAAGGCAGACTTGACATCCATTTGATGAACTTCCCAGTTGTGTAAGGCTGCAAGGAAAAGAACAAGGCGGATGGAGTTCATTTTTGCAACGGGAGCAAAGGTTTCATTGTAGTCAATCCCTTCAACTTGGGAAAAACCTTTGGCAACTAACCTTTCCTTAAGTCTTTCAACACTTCCATCTGATGCATACTTAGTTCTGTAGACCCATTTACATCTGACAAGTTTTCTTCCTTTTGGAAGAGGTACAAGATCCCAAGTATCATTTGCCATTAAGGAACGATATTCTTCATCCATGGCTGCATCCCAATCTGGATTCCCTGAATCTTTTGCAAAAGTTTCTGGATCATGATTCTCGGAAACTTGAGCCAAAAGAGAAGAGGCTTGCTGAAACTGAGAACGTGTGCGACGTTGATATCTAGGATCACTGGCAAGATCACCAGCTGCTTCACATGTTGAATGGACCCATCGAGGAAGCACTTGTGTTGGTGCAACTGGAGGAACATGAGCAGGCGGAGGTGGATTTTCATCCTCACTGTCATCATCAGAAACTGGAGTTGGAAACCTGTCCAGGAAGTTGGAAGAAGAAGAAGAAGGCACAAACGCCGAATCAGGCTCGCAGGCCAAAGATGGCACAATTGCTGAGTTAGGCTCGCAGGCCAAGATATTTTCATCAAATTTAACATCTCTTCTAATGATTATATCATGAGAATGTGGTTGAAGAAGTCTATAACCTTTTACATTTTCAGAATATCCAACAAATATGCACTTTTCACTTTTAGGCTGCAATGCTTTCCATTTTTCATCCGGAATGTGAGCCCATGCTCCACTACCAAACACACGGAAGTGACTTACATCAGGTTTAGTTTTACTCCATGCTTCTTCCGGTGTTATACCTTGTAATGCTTTAGTGGGGGTGCGATTAACTATGTAATTTGCACAATTAATGGCTTCAACCCAAAATTGAAGACTTAGTCCCTTAGATTGGATCATACAATTAGCCATTTCTTTTAAAGTGCGGTTCTTCCGCTCAGCTACACCATTTTGTTGTGGTGTATATGGAACAGTGTGTTGTTGTTGGATGCCTTGTTCAGTGCAGAAAGTAGTGAACTGTTTGTTAACATATTCTCCTCCATTGTCAGATCTTAACTTAATAATTTGATGACCAGATTGTTTTTCAACAAGGGCCTTGTAGGCCAAGAACATGTTAAATACTTCGCTCTTAAGTTTTAGGAAATAAACCCAAGTGCGTCTGGTGTAATCATCAATGAAAGTTAAGAAATATTTGAAACCAGAAAAGGAAGCAGATGGAAGAGGACCACACAAGTCACTATGCACAAGCTCCAAGGGAACCAAGGCGTGCCAAGAGGCACGTTTGTCAAAACTGTCCCGATGATGTTTTCCGAGTACACAACCGGATCAAACACCATCTCTGCAAGATACCATCGAAAGACCTGTCACCATATTTTCTTTACATAGTTGTTGCAATGAGCGATAATTTAAGTGACCAAATCGCTCATGCCAAAGTTTGCTGAAGTTATCACTATGAGCAACAAAAACTGAAGGGAAAGGTGATGACCCAAAGTTGTTAAACTTGTACAACCTGGTAATATCATCAACAATTCCGGTAGCTAGGACCTGTTGAGGATCTTTAAAATCCTTGATTACAACTTGGTGAGGTGTAAAGGTCACAATTTTACCTTCACCAGAATGAGTGATCTGATAGACTGATAACAAATTGCAGGAAATTCTTGGAACACATAGTACATCACTAAAATGACCATTATCTACTGAAACTGTTCCAGCTCCTACAACACTTAAAGATCTATCATCACCAACAAATATTTGTTTGGTGTTACATTCATGCATAGTAGAAAAGATGGCTTGATCCTTAGCCATATGATAAGATGCTCCAGAATCAATGAGCCATTCATTTGAAGTAGAAGAAGAAGATGCATTATAAGAATAACCAGAAGCACAAAGTGCATGTCTATGAGAGGCAGATTCTGAAGGTGAGTCTAGGCTGATGTGGTGCTTCTTCATTGCTGCTTCCAAGGCTGCCATCTTCTTGAAACACTTAGATTCATCATGATTATCTTTCCCGCAATAGTTGCAATGACGCTCAGTCTTCTTGCCTTTTGGCTTGGATCCTTTGTCATTTTTTAAAGAAGGAGTTGACTGAGAGGGTTTGGGACCCTTGTTTGACTTATTATTGCGAAAATTTTGTTTCTTGGGAGGCTTGGACTTTTCTTTATGTTGGGACAATAAGGCTTTCCCAGATGTATCTGCATTGTTGATTATTCCAAGATGAATGAGTTTATCTTGTTCCCTAATCAAGGAATCACAAAAGGATTCAAGACTAGGCTCTTGATAGCTAGCTTCATTCAAGGATGCTTTCATGGAGTAAAATGTAGATACAAAAACAGAATATGCAGGTCCAAGTTTGGAAAGAATATGATAAATGCATTGTTTGTCTTCCCTCTCAATCTTACATTCTGCACATAAGAGCTTAAGAGTTTTGTACTTAGATAAATAATCTTGAATGCATGAAAAGTCACTTGGATTTAAAGAAATCAACTCATTTTCGAGTTGGTGACCTCGAATTTCATTGTGTTTACCAAACACAGATTCCAACTTGTCCAAAGCAGCATTAGGTTCATCAATTCTAGATATGTGGAATCACAAATCAGTAGAGATTGACATCCCAATCAATCCACGAGCTTCATCACATCTATTTTCCCATTTTATTTTCTTATCATCATCAGTGGGTTCTTTTTCTTTCCCTGTGGTAATTCTAAAAAGTCCCCTACTTCGTAGAACATCCTCCATACGAGATTTCCATGAGAAATAGTTGGAACTGTTAAGTAGAATATCACAATGGGTGGCCTTATTTGTAAATTAATGGTTGTAAAAGCATAAACCAATAGTCTAGATGTGAAGAGCTCTAAAAAATAGGCGGTTTCAAAAAAAATGGCACTGAAAACTGACTCTGTATGATGAAGTTATGCTTGAACAAAGAAACTATTGAAGATGTCCCCAATAGTGACGTGGCAACTAGAGAATGTCCAGCAAAAAAAAGAACCCCCCTCTTCCCAAGATGAACCTTTTGACAATCACTTTACAAAAAAGTTGCTTTAAGTGAATCACTTTTGTAAAATAAGTGATTTCACTTTTACAATGATATTACTTTTAAATAGTGCAACAATAAATAAAAAACTTAAGTGACTCACTTGTATTTTTATTTTTTATTATTTAAGTGAGATGCACTTTTACAATAAAGTAACTTGAAAATAGAAATTGCATACACTTTTCTTTTTAAAAGTAACTTCCTAAGACTTGAACTCAAGACCTATTAAGGAATAAAGCAACTTTGAACCAAGTGAGCTAGATTAAAAGGTATGTAAAATATGAGAATGAGGAAGGTTTTTTTTTTTTTAATACTCTTCTTGCTCGGTTTGCGTGCTTGCCCTTTTTCCTGCAAAACAAACCACAAAACGAAACAAAAAAAACTTTTCCACACTCGTGGAGTTAGATCTTGTTAGCTTGCCCGGAAAGTCTACGTTTTCTCTTTGTTTCTGATTTGCCGAGATCGCGCAAGGTGCATGGCAAAGAGCATACGCAGCCGAGAAAAACCCTTTCCCTTTCTGTTTCTGATTTGCCGAGATTGCTCAAGGTGCACAGCAAAGAGAATACACAGACATGAAAGCAACAATCCGAACCCAAAAAAAATCTAATAGTAAAAAAAATGAAATATGAGATTTTTTCTTTTCAAAAAACGAAATAAAAAAAATGCGTCACTGTAACATTATACCTTCAGATCTGATGAAATACGCGTTTCTGGAGCAACCGGAAACCGTTTTCGATGAAACGAAAACTATTTTCCAATGGAAGCGACACTCCGGACGCAATGTAACACCTTCCACAGCCCAGAAATGCACAGAAATACCAGAACTAGAAACCCTTTCGAGTTTCGGCAACAACAGTTCAAGATCTAGATCATAACCGGAAGCGGCACTTCATAAAAGATCTGATACCATGTTCGGGTACACAGGGTACTACCAAAGGACCGAAAACCAAGAGAAACCACTTCACATAAACATATCACAGATCAACACACCGATGTTTTGACGTGGTTTAAGCCCTCTTGAGGGAAACACTCCACGGCCCCAGCCAAATAGCTTCTACGGGACAATTTATTACGCAAAGAAAGAAACTTACAAATGAGCTTCTCATAATCGATCAACTAAACAATGACCCTCCATGCTCTTTAAATAGAGATAATGGACCAATCGGGTGTTAAGCCACGAATCAAGGTTAGGTTTGATCTAAGAGAAGTTGAGCCGTCGGATCACTCTATGTCGGAAACATATCGTGACCGTCAGATTAAGTATTTACAAATGCATACTAATGCATACTAAAGAAACACACTATCCCTAACGGATATATTACACAAGTTGATCTTAACTAACTCCTAAGTGTCTAAATATCCTAACAAAGAATATCATAACAAAGAAAGGTGATTTTGTGGGGGTGAAAATGCATGATTGGCATGTCTTCATGAAGGTAATAATTATGGTATGCATTTAATTATTGATTTTTTTCTATTCTAGTGAATATTGTTGGTATTTTGTTTGTCTACTCTTTGTTTAAAAAATGAAACAATTTGTATATTGTTATAGTATGTTCTACCTCTCTCTCTCCTGGACAACTTCGACAACAATGTCAAACAAGTAATTTATAATCTCGGAAAATACATGAGGTAAGTAGTGATTTTTTGCATGTGCTTAGTGTTTGTTTAATTCATCATAGAACTTATATTTTATTTTTGTGCTCTAATTCATTTTCTTTAATATAATTTTTTTTTGCTAAATCTCTTGATTGGGTTGCATCACTTGTATATGGTTGTCATATAAATAATTCCATAAAGAAGATATAAAGTATTGGAGGAGAGAAATTCCTCGTCTCATGTGTGAAATGCAGAAGCATCTACCTTCGTCATTTTTCAATGCACATGAACACTACCTCATACACCAAGTTGAGGAGATTGAATTGTGTGGACTTGTGCACTCAAGGTCCATGTGGATGGTTGAGAGGCACTTGAAATTCATGAAGGGTTTGATTAGACGATGAGCACATGATGAGGGTTCTATGATGGAGGGATATATGGTATACCAAAACATGTTGTATATTAGTGAATATCTTCCTAAATTAGCGTAAAAGCTCAATTTACGTCGCATTTGTGATCCGAACTCCAATAAAAATTTCGAAGGGGAGTACCAAGGGGAAAGGTAGATCGAGGAAGGTGAAAGGTAATATAACACATTTGATTGTTGATTTTTA